>BROG01000186.1:577500-840000 GCA_030159075.1 Atrina japonica
GATCTTATGTTTGGAATTGACTGGTAGAGCTTGTGTTTGAGACCGATTGGTAGAGCTTGTGTTCAGAGGTTAATTGGTTGTGATTGTTTGGAGTTGATTGATAGAGTTTGTGTTTGGGGTTGATCAGTGGAGCTTGTGTTTGGAATTGATTGGTAAAGCTTGTTTTCAGAAATTAATAGGTAGATCATGTGTTCTGAGATTAATTGCTTGAGAATGTGTTCAGAGTTTAATTGGTAGAGCTTGTGCTCAGAGGTTAACTGGATGAGAATGTGTTCAGAGTTTAATTGGTAGAGCTTGTGCTCAGAGGTTAATTGGTAGAGATTGTGTTTGGAGTTTATCGGTGGAGCTTGAATTGATTGGTAGAGCTTGTGTTCAGAGGTTAATTGCTTGAGAATGTGTTTGGAATTCATTGGTAGAGCTTATGTTCAGAGGTTAATTGGTAGTGCTTGTGTTTAGATAGTTTATGCTCAGAGGTTAATTAGATGCAAATGTGTTTGTAGTGGATTGGTAGAGCTTATGTTCAGAGGTTAATTGGTTGTGATTGCTTGGAGTTGACAAGTAGATGGTAGAGCATGTCCTCTGAGGTTAATTGGTTTAGAATGTGTTTTGGGTTGATTGGTAGAGCTTGTGATTGGAGTTGATTGGTAGAGCTTATTTTGAGAGGTCAATTGTTTGAGAATGTGTTTGGAGTTGATCAGTGGAGCATGTGTTTGGAAATATTTTGGAGTTGATTAGTAGAGCTTGTGATTGGAATCGATTGCTAGAGATTGTTCTTGGGAAATGAATTTTAGACAAATCTTTGGATGTATTTATTTGATTTTATTCGGAACAAGTGTTAAAGGTTTGTTCAATGCATACTTGAATTTAAGGCACTGTTTATTGATTTAATGATGTCGCTTTTGAATTTCTATTTCAAAGGTCTGTCCTTTTGTGACCATACAGTTGCCAGAAAAATTTTGATGATGTTTTTATACTTCTGTTTTCAAGTGCCCGCCTGTGGCTGTTGCAATTGCTAAAGCAAAGAAAGATGGCAAGTCATTTGCTAACAGCAATCAGATTGAATTTCCAATCATTGATATCAGTGACTGTATGGGCTGGGATTCAGGTCCCGTAAAGAGAGAGCTGAAGACATTGTCATGGGATTTTAACAGACCAGGTATGTGAATCATGGTCATTAAAATGTTTGTCCTTTTGTTAACATTTTGTCCTTATTTTTATTTATTTTTTGTAAAGTATGTAATTTATAAAATGACTTGTTTTCAATCTTTTTATTACTTTGATATCAGGTTCCACAGGACCCAGAAAAAGTGGAGTAATGGTGGAGTTCTCTGATCTTGCTTTTCATTTCCGCTCACCAGGGGATCTCAGTGATGATGACATTGATGACGTTTTACAGTTTCTCCATACTCGAATACAAAAGCAGGAAAAATCAGAAATTGGACAGCTTAACTATCTTAATGAGAGCTTAAGAAGGTAGCAAAGAAATTTAAACCTAAATCAAGGACTTTAATTAAAGAATTGTTTGTTTGGCCAATTCCATCTTTGATATTTTAACCTGGATAGGTAGCTGGGAAAATTACTGTTTTATAAAAGAATATATAGAAATGTCAAAATTACACAATTTGTACCTATAAAAATATGTATATTAAATTGACATGATACATTTTAGTTCTCTATGCTTTAAATCTGATTTTATTTCTTGAGCACTTATTTTCGCACAATTTTGCAAAGGCTTTCGCTCACGAAAATAAATTTCTCATGTTATTTCTAAACTGAAAGGCACACTGTTACATGGGCCAATTACAATTAGGGGCTTAGTTTATCATCAGTGTATCATTGAGATTTTGAGGCATTGAAGCGAAGAATTCAGTGATGGACAGCGTGGTCATCTTGTAGTAAATTAACTCAATAGCTTAACCAAGTATTTTATATAGTTCTACAGATTACCAAGTACAAATAAATCACAGAAGTGTTCTTTTGTTTGATTTTAAAAGACCCGACATAAAGGAAGGATAAATGTAAATTTCATGAGGGAAGCTTCTAGGAGGTTTAAAAGTGAAGTTATGCACCGGATAAAGCCTTTTTATATGCCCGTCTATGACTGACATATTATTATCCATCCATGCGTGTCTGGCAATAACTCAAGTTTGCCTCAACGAATCAACACAAAATCTTTACACAATGATGTTCGGTTCCATGAGGACTAGGCACCTTTCAATTTTTACAATTTTGATTTTTCTCATTATAGAGTTATGGGACTTTATTTGTTAAGATCTGTTACAAAATTTGACGTCTGACAATGAATCAAGTTTGCTACAATGAATCCTTACAAAATTTTTACACCATGTTTGGCTCCATGAAGGCTAATCATACTGATGTTTTAATTTTACATAGTTATGTGCAGTTAATCACTTAATATTCTGATTCTATTGCTCTAGTAGTTTATGAAATATCTGTACAATAAAAGCATCATGTCTCTATTCAGGGTGTCACACAAGAACTACTGGATGTGTGCAGATGAACTTGACGAACAGAAAAATGACAAACTGAAGGCTATACTGAAGGATTACTTCAGCAACCAGGAGCTACCACAAAATAGTCAACAGAATGACGAAGTTAATGTATGTCAAAATATCAAGTTACCTATGTCAAGTTATCAATTTACATATCTAGTAGTCAATTTACCTGTCAGGTAATCAGTATACCAGGTACCTGTCTAGTTATCAATTTACTTATCAAGTTATTAGTTAATCTTACCTATGTCAAGTTATCATCTTATCTATCTCAGGTTATCAATTTACCTTTGTCAAATTATCTTTGTCTTGCCATTAATTTACCAATGCCTGTTTTCAATTTACCTATATCACAGGTTATCATTTTACCTTTGTAGTTAACAGTTTACCTATGTCAAGTTATTAATTTACCTACGCCATCCAGATGTGACTCAGGTGACCCATTCTTCTTTGTTAAGTATTTCAGTATACATATTCTGACTGATTTCAACCAAATTTTGCATATACAGTGGAACCTGTCTTGAGAGACCAACTGATATGTCACTGAACTGTGGTCTCCCAAAATGAGTGGTCCTTCAGTAGAAGTTTTATTCAAAGTAATATTTAAGAAAGTGGGTTTCAGAATGTGGTCTCACAAGACAGGTGGTCTTTCATGAGATTGGTCTTTCAAGACATGATCCACAGTATTTCTTTCAACAGCGGTTAGTTTCATTTGAAGAACTCAATCAGATTTTTAAATAGTCGTGAATTGTTTTCACTAGATTCTGTAGACTTTTTCCTCATTTATTTATTTTCACATTTAGATATCATGCCTTTTTCTTTAAAAAAAAAATCAAAATAAACACAAAAGAAGCTAAAGCGATCAAAAACAGATCTTGAAGCCAGACTTGATTAGTCTGAGTCTTTTTAACGTTTTACATCACTCTCTAGTTTCCTATTACTGTGTATGTAAAAAGCATTTTAAAGACTGAGAATACCAAAGATACTTTTATTGCTGCAATTTTCACTGCTATATTGAAGCAAGAGTGTGATTGTAATAGTATAAAAAGAAAATTGATCATAAAACATCAAGATGAAGATAGGACCATTAAAATAATAAAAAGTTATGAAGCAAATGGGAAATCTGACTTTTTGGAGAAAAAGTAGCATAAAGTTTAGATGTTCACTTGGGTGCCATGTTATCGTCAAAGGCATGCAGAGATAATGGAAATTAAAGTAAATAATGAGTTTAAACGTTGACAGATTGAGTTTGAGAAGGGAAGTAGAAAATATCATTGCCTTGAGTCAGAGATAAAGGCAAACAACAGTCTACAATCCTTTAATCTTAGAACTTCACTTGACTTTTAGCTGATTGCTACTATAGAACACAGAAGCTAGATTGAGTATCATGAAAGTTTTGAAAATACATGTATGTATAATTTAGGGCATAAATTCTTTTAAAGGATAAGATAAAGCAGACAAAACCATACTAAATTTTGTATATCTCTTCATTAGTGGCTTTTTGTTCAGTTCCTAAAACGATTATTTAAAGAGGATAATATTAAATATTGAACATAAAACTTTAATTCCATTACCAAAGAAACTTAAATAAAGATATAGAATCTTAAATGTAGCAGTTTATTCCTTTTAAAGTATCTATTTCCATTTTCATTATACCTAGGAATTCTAAAATTATGTTTGATATATCAATACTCAACTTATAAAAATACCGACAAATTTACAACCACCTATGATCATCAACCGCTTGCGGTGGTCTTGTGGTAGAGTATTCAACTTGCAAGCAAAAGGTCCCGAGTTTCGATTCCCGTTAGGTCGTACATGTACCAAATATTTCAAAATGGTAATGATTGTTCTTGTGCCAAGCGCTCAGCTTACATTTAGGGAAAGTCAGAGGAGTCTTTGGATGAGACAGAAAACCAAGGTCCCCTGTTGCGCAAGGCGTGGCACATAAAGGAACCCTCACTGCATTGGCATCAGTCCCTAGCACAGGACATATCACTGGCTTTAGGTGAAGTGCTATAAATTTTAAAGCACAATTTTTTCATTGAAGGTGGTAACATTTCCATATAAGTGAAAATTCTTGGTGGGTTGTAAAACAACAAACAATAAAAGAAAAATCATAGTTACAGTGGAACCTTGTCTACAGACCACCTCACATTTCAAACCATAAATTTCTAGTCTCTTGAATAATACTGTTGAATCAGAAATTTCAGTGGGTTAAATTTTCATTCCTTTTAAGATAAAACAAATTCATTGACCCTATACTTTGTTGAAATAAAAAACCTGAAATGAACCTATCATTGTTACTAGGCATACGTAAAAAAAACCAACTTTTTCATGATTTAAATTTTGTTGATCAATGAAAACAGCGAAATAAATGAAATTAAAACCACAACGAAATTTTCTGATTCTACAGTATTAGACAAATACAGAACCTCGTGTAAGAGATCCCTGGCTGATCAGACCACTTTGAGTCTGTCAGTTAGTTCGATCGATCATGGTGATCTTGTGTTGGGGTGTCCAAAACTTGAGCTTTTTAAGTCCAGGTTCAATTCTGTGCCCCATGCATACATGTACCTAAAACTATAAAAAAAGATCATGACTAAATGACTGTTCCTGTGCCAGGAAGTGAAAGTCACTGGGTCTTTATGATGATCCCTTGTCATGGCAGGTTTTTCACATCAAAGAACTCTGTGCATTGGCTGCCATCTGTAAGATGACGGGGTGAAAATTTGTGACACTTTACCTATAGCTGGTGAGATGTCCATATAAGGCTATATGTCTGTATAAGTTGTACTCTGTACTTTGTACCTCCAGTCAGCAAGCTTAAACCTAGGCTGATTAAGTAGGCAAGGTAAGCAGTCAGCAAGCTTAAACATAGACTGATTATGTGGGCAAGGTAACCAGTTTACACAGTTTTGAAAGGGGGATAAATGAATTTTAATAAGATATGGCCACCAACATCAACAAATGACTGAAAAATTGTTGATTGTGATGTTAAACACATGTAAACAAAGTTACTTCATTTTATTTATCATATTTACAGGTTTCAAACCAAGAGGTCAGCCAAGCAATCGCAGATATTCGACAGCTTATCAATATTCATGGTCAGGAACACAAATTCAATGGTCGTGCTATTGCCAGAATATTTCATGGAATAGGAAGCCCTTGCTTTCCCGCCCAAGTTTGGGGTCGAACCAGAAGATTCTGGAGAAGTCACATGGACATTGATTTCAATTTTCTTATCAAAATAGCGACACAAGAACTTGTCAAATTTAGATGATTATGAAACATTTGTACAAAAGATAAAATTTGCATTAAAAAATTTTCAACAAATGTTTAAGGCTGGATTGTTCATATATAAATGATTTTGTTATTTAGCATCTCGGAGTTAGAGGTCACCAAATGAAGTCATTACTCAAACCAAGTAATTTTTTTATAATTTTCAAATTAAAACACACAGGATATTAAAAAATTTTAGATATATCCTTCGAGTGGACATTTTTACATCGCCAGGACGAAAGTCCAGAGAACTATAGCTATACCCCAATGTCTTCATTAGCATCTGTAGACAAAACTGAACTATATCTTTTTAAAACACAAGGAAATGGGAATATTTCACATATAAATCATTATGAACCAGAGCTTTTCAGTTCCTGGTACCTTGACCTTTGACCTACTATTATCAAAAACTTTAACACCCCGGCTATAGGGGAGGAAACTGGGACAACTACCATTGCAGGTCACATTGTAAGCATCCCATGCATTGATCACAAGTGTTTTCAAATATCTTTAATGTACTTTGTTGGAGTTAAAGATCTGCTTATATCATATTCACCGTCCTTATTATTGTCAGTTGTAAAAGAGCTATACCAGTTTGATTATTGGTTTTGTTTACAACAAAAGTGGGGTGATACGGGAGAATTAAGCAGTGGGAATGGGGAGGTGTGGGACAACCTTAGTATTAGCAGACAATGTAAACATGAAATCATAATATTGAAATAAGGCAAAGTCCACGAAAAATGTCATAGTTTTGATACTTTTGAGGTACATTTCAATTCAAACAATAGAAAAGTGATTTTTTAATTTGGCGTTGTCTATTGAAAATCTGGGAGATCATAAATGTCCAAACTTGAACTGCAAGACAAAGGTTCTTGGGGTAGGTCCTTTTGATACAGGTGATGGAAGAAAAACTACAATGTTCTGCTACTAATGTAATAACAACCTATTATGGGTTTACTTTGACTTTTCATTGAGGGCTATCCTTATAGCAGTGAAGGGTTTCCTCATAGAACTATGCAAGGAAATATAGTCTGGATTATGAATTGAATTTCTACAGAAAGCCAAAATATTTTGGTGAAAATGAAATTCAATTAAGTTTGAATTAAATCTTTTGATACAATTGCAACATAATTCTACTTATTACCTGGCCTTTTGAAATACCAATTCCTTTTTGTGTCTGGTACTTCATTTCACACCACATAATGAAAACATCATATTGATAGATACGGAATCTTCTCAGCAGAGCTAAAATTTAGATTCTGGCATCAGTAAAAGAAATGAACAATGGTGTATCCTTCCCACTATAAGAGTATAAACAATATTGCAGAAGAGCTACTTCGAAGAAACGATTAAAAAATGGACAACATATATATTTTAAATACATTTTTTTTTTTTCAGTAAAACCGTTTTTTGAAAACTGTTGTCAGTTATTGTTTTTTAGAATTAATCTTCACAAGTAATAGCTGAAATCTACTTTTTTCATTCCTAAAGCCATTCAAAAAGTATGCATTTTCATTTTCGTTTAAAAGCAAATATTATTTCTGCACTTTACAAAAATATTCAAACTGTAAGATGCATTGTCAAATATATAATAAATTCCAACCAATTTGTAAGTATTTTAACTCAAGGCTATACTGTTATGGATACCAAAACTTCCAACGTGATATATATTGTAATATAATAAATAAATAATAATAAACAAAAACATGTTGAAGACATTGGACCCATTCTCCCTCTCCCAAATCTCCCCTAACCTTTTAACCCATGACCGGATAGTGCTTTGAAAATCACGCCTACCATATTTTATAGGTCGAATGTGGGATAGTCGAAGCCGATTTTGGGTAAAAAACTAGTTTTAAGTATTAGATATGTCGAAGTGGAAGACTGGTTTGATGTGGACAGAGATGAAAACTTATGGGAGAACACAAAAATTACATTGTTTATGTTAATAACTGGTGCTAAAACGATGGTAGCCTAACAAAATAATCGAGTAATAGTGCCTATTTTACTGTACATTATTAGATAGAACAGTGATTAAAAAGCTACAAGTGCATTTTATCAACTTACATCACTTATCTTACTTCGTTTGTACTAATTGATAGTACAATACATCACTATTATGTGTACATGTCCAAAATCAGCATCAAATCTTTTTGGTATGTGGATTCGGTATCAGATTAATTGATAATTTCATGGAAGGTGTTGGTGGGGTTCGCGGTGGGGGTATGATGGATTGTGGGGGATGTGGGTTGGTCGTTATGGGGGCGGGTTATGGTCGAGGTATGGTTATTAATTATAGTAGGAGGTTGAGGTTATCGTGGTCTTTATGGGTCCATCGATGTAGTCGATATGATTGTTGCATGAGTGAATATGGGTGTGTATAGGGTATGGGCGTTGGGTGGTGGGGGATGGTGTGATATGATGTTTGCTGGGTGCGATGGATTGGGGCTGAGTAACTTAATAGATTCTTGTGGGGGATATGTATTGTTTATGTATGTCATTATATGTGATATTATTTTTTTGATTGGGTATGGATATTGGCGGATGGTGTTGTGGCATTGAGGGTGCTGATTTATGTGTGTGGTTGTTTTTGGGGAGGTTGGGTATGTTGATCGTGGCGTGGGGGTTATGGGATGTGGCGTATTGGGTCGGGGGAGTTTTATGGGTTAAGGATCGGGGTGATGGATGTATATGTATGCGTATAGGGATTAGGGATTTATTTGATGGAGGATTGGGGGGATGTGTTACTACGTTTGGGGTGTTATGAGGGGGTGAGTGGTATGTAATCGGCGATGATGTGATGGAGTGGGATATGTGGGATACGTGTGGTAGATGTAGATATGGAATTTTGGAGTGGGTGAGGGGTGGTGGGTTTTAATTTATTGATAGTATGAAAATTTCGTTGTGGGTTATGTAATTATGTGGTTCGTATGATTTTGTTATTATAGTAGTGTATTATAATTATATATATGTTGATTTATGTATTGGTTTGTGGATTTTGAATTGGGTATTAGATTGGGTTAAGTTGATAGGGGAATGTGTGTGCATATGACGTGGTGAATTTTTTTTATTATATTAAAAGTGTGGTATCTTAGTGTTAAGATCGGGGATGGGCAGTACGCAATGACTATTGGAGGAAAGGAATATCAAACAACATTGTTGATGCATCATATTAGGGAAGAATGTATCAGTGATGGCACATCAGAGCAGCAAACATTTAATCAAGACATAGATATATAGGCTTCAGTCCTAGTAATATATGCTACTTACATTCGCTTAGATCAATGTAAGAAGTATGTTCAGGATTTGGGTTTTCAATTAGATTTGTTGATTCATACACAGTATAAACTCAATACTAATGCATAAATTTATTCGATTCATACTTTATACACGGCAAATTAATCCACAAAATTTATATTGATAAGCATCTCATTATGTTGCATGCAATACATCAAATAACATATCATCTTAAAGCAGTATAATTGTAGTTTTTTCACTATTGTTAGTGATTTGTACAGGTTATCATTAGTTTACAGACAAAATTTTATTATATATTCTCATAATTCAATTCAATATTACAGCTTACACATCGCTACCATTATTTATGTTTTCTCTAAATTACTTATTCATGTCTTTATTAAGAAAAATCAACACAACCCGTCATAATGTTCACCTTTTGAACATATATATCTTTCCATCATATATATAATCTTTTCATTTCAACAATTTACATTCACACAACTGTCATTTTTACCACACGTTTTCATAACTATAATCATATTTCATTTCAATATACTTCCCTGTTCAATGATGTTTTCTTCAAGCACATTATACATCTTAAATCATTGTTATTACAGTCTTATATGCTTAAATTTTCTCCATTATGTACATAATACACACGCTCCTGGTCTCAATTATTTAAACAGAGTTATCTCTATATTAGGCTAAACACATGCATTGAATTATTCTTGACATGTTTTGCAAACAAACAAATTGTTTGGATATATCAAGCTTCACGAATATTTTGTTACATATAGTCATTTCAGGACAGTTAATTCAACACATTGCACAACAATAATAACCATAGTGACATTTATTAGTCCCCATTTATGTTATCTATTATGTTACTATCATTTCATTATATGTATCATTACGAACCTAGTGACTAATTTTCATCATCGAAGTTGAATTTGAGTGCATATACACCCATTGTACCACATCACATATTTTTTTTAATCAGAATTCTCAGTTATTGACATCATCATATGCTATTATTACATTATATAGCAATGAGTAGTATTTAGTTACATCATGAACGATGTCTGTCATTAACATTAGGATATTCATTTTTAGTTCACTAACTGTATTGCATTTTGTTAATTCAGATAACATCAGGAGATGTTATTTTGTTATTTCAACAAACATTTTATGACAACACCATTGACATACCTTAAGCACTAAATACAATCATATTTTAAAAGTCAGGTAAACATTTTTGTCTATTATTCAACACACAATTAGGGCCATTATTACAGTCTAGATTCATTTTCAGTTAATCAATTAACGAATATATACTTGGTATATCACATTGGGTTCGGGATAAATAGGTTGTTCAGAATGCAATTATCAATTTTAACAGAAATTAATTTATTATCAATCATAAATTTAATTTTCACTTCTTTAATTTACTTCCAGATTACATTATAAAATTATATATTGTTATCTCAACAACACATTCCCTTTATAATTGCAAACAAATAACACATTAGGTTTGATCAAGAATTGCATACACAAGATTTTGTCAAATAAAGATTAATAAGCTCTATTTGTCTCATACCAAACATTAAAACATTTGTTTTTGCAAAGCATTTTTCGTCATTTCCATACTCACACCCAAACAACATCAGAAATATGTGCCATATTCAAACACAAGAAGGTATAACACACACAATATCACATTCAGAATTCCTGTAAACAGCACATTGTCGAACAATTTAAACAGTTTACAACATTAATGTATCAACATAATGCACATCATAAACCACATGCATCCTCATTAATGTATCAATCTCTGACAAACTTTTCATAGCATTAATTCCATATCTACATCAGACATTTTCCTTCATATTACTTTATAACAACTTCCTTTTTTCATAGGGTAGAGTCGACAAAAAATTTCCACATACTACACATATTTCCTCTCAATTATATAACAATTACATCCCCATCTGTTCACCATACATCACACTTCCAACTTCATAATTCATTACACAATGTACAGCAATAACACTGAAAACTTTAACATTTTCAATCATTTGTTTTTCATAGCTAATATCAATTCCACAATATTATACATCACATTCAACTCACATTTAATTGCAACCATTCCATTCTTTTAATCAATTAATCTCATACTCACTATACACTCGATTTATCATATGTTTTTTACTCTAATTTCAACAACATCTATCATTTATATTTTTATTTACAATTAATCTTCAATTTTTATTCATTTTATATTTCACTCCATCACACACCTCAATGACACTTTTTATAATCAAAACGTTATACATTATACATATCAATCTTACATTCATGTAACATTCAACAAATATTTATCATTTCATTTCTTTTAATTTCATGTAAACACATATTAGATATTCACCCATTTACAAAACATCACTTATTACACGACACGCGACATTAATACCTTAATCCAATTCAACTTTTTCCTTAATATTGCAACTTTAATCAGGATTTTAGATTATTTTATCATTATTTTACCAACATGTATTAAATGAAAACAACATACACTATAGCTTCATTTTTTTTTTAATTCGATTCAAAACACTCTAACCCAGTACAAACTTCATACTATAATATTTATTTCATTTCATTTCACATCACCTTACCTATAAACACAACCTATCTTTAACTAAAACCAAAAACACCAAAATTCATACTTAAACCTTTTCATCATATATCACAAGACAAAATATATTATAATCACACCATGCTTTAAGCAACCGTAGTCTGTCAAGTCTATCAGTGTGTCCACACTTGTAAATCTCAACTTATACTATTTCATTATATCATTATATAGTATTTTATATCTGTAACTCTGTGCAAATCATCCATCATTACATTTAAGTTCATGTGGTAATCAGTATCTTTAACAATAATCCAGATAATACATTGTGCATTTCGATACTGTTACATACCACAATAATATTTTAAAATTTATTAACTCACAACATTACAAACATTTTTGTGTATACATTCTTTTCAAACCATACAAATGACGATCTTTTATATACAAATCTTCATAGTCATGAATTTGCCACAGTCCAGCACTATACGAAACATTTAATACATATAAAACATACTTCACTTTACATACATATGACATTATCAAATAACACACAATTAATTTGTTACATTATAAATATACATTTTTTTATTGAAAATTTCATATTGTGTTTTTTTTAAAGATTAGTATCATTTTTTTTACCATAATCATCATTAATACAATAACTCAAATTCTACCAATCTCATTATCAGTAATTCAGCATTACATAGTGTTATTACTTTTGTTTTAAAATCAATCATTTGTATTTTATAATTACTAGTAGCGTATATTCAATATATGCATAGTTCCAAATTATTCTAGTTAATCACATAAATATGCAATTTCATTTCCTTTTTTGATATACATTTCAATATTTGATTAAAAGCAATACTCATATATCAACATTTCAGTTTTCCATCAATCAAACATATTTATTCATCATGAAATTTCTTTTTTCATTTATACGTTAAAACATTACTTCATTTCATATATTCATAAATATATAATCATTTCTATTGTATGTATTACCTTTAGACATCATCAAAACATTATCTATTAGGTTACCTCATAATAAACTATATTAACAATTAATTTCACATTGCATCATTTCCAAAGTCATCATGCATTCCATTCATAGTTTTAACAAACATTCTTATCCATTGCTTTGTTATGTTTAGACATCATGATGCACAAATCATAATTTTTACATTTCATTTTTTTTACTGGTTTGATTTAAAACATTATGACTTTGTTCATTAAATGACATTCACAACCATTTCACCAACATGATTCATATGTAGTCTTTAACATCAACATTCACATTATAATTCATATCAAACACATCTACCATAATAACTATATAACTATTAAAGACATTGTTCACTATATGGTATACACAAATAACATTAAAATTTTTATAATTACTATCAAAAATACCTTTTTTAAATAATTCTCATAATCATCATGTATCTCACACCGTTCATCCATATGAAATCGACAAACATATGTTGCTATATACATTTCCACTTATTCTTTTACCAAACATAACTACAAACATGCATTCTAATTTACAAGGTACATAGATGTTCAATCCTATTCTCATACGATTTCCATATCATCATTATATCATAATACACCTACATTCCAAACATTCGTAACATTATACATGACGCCTTGTCGAATCATATCTATATATTGATTCAAGCAATTCATGGCAACACTCACTGCGTACAGAGAAAACAAACAAATAGTAACCTAACACTTAAACTGAGTGTTGTCAGGTGGTTGTATTAATTCAAAGTAATGATTTGCGAGTTAAGTATAAGGGTGATACACTGAAGTCTTTAAGAATATCTGTTATATTGTCTTCCGTATAATCTTAACCCAAGTACATGCATATTTCAACCAAACCAGTTAATCTCTTCAATTTTTCACAAAGGTCGAAATTTTAAGATTTAATTAGTTACAACAACAATGTCAGTACATAAAACAAACGCAATTTTTCTATCAAGAGGTACACTCATATGTTATCACACATTAACATAGCACATGTACCCATTAAAAACCCCATTACACGACGAAATGTATGCCATCCAATATGTCATTTCCATTGACAAACATTTTATCATTAATCATCATTACATTACAAACCAATATACAAATACCATTTATTTCACATATTTGTCAATATTATAGATATCAACTTAGATTCTTACATCTACTATTTCAATGTCACTCATATATACTGCATGCGAGTCATCCATCATAGTTTCTTCAATTAACACGTCACAAATGTCAACACCCCTATACATTCACTATTTGATAACCTACTTACTATCTAAACTACACATTATAATTTATTACTGTTTATATTTTATTTAATTCAACAAACACATTAATTATTATTATTCTTAGTCATCAACAATTAGCCGTGATCATTTACACAACACAAAATTAAAATCAACTTAGACATTAAACACTAACTAACATTATTTTTCAAGTCATACCAATTAGTTACTAACATAATCCAAATTTGCAAATGCCCTTTTTTACAAACAGCATTTGCATTCCATGTTCACTCTTCACATTGTTGACACTTCGCCACTGCACACATGTTATAATCTGATCAGTTCATTAGATTTTCATTTCAGAAATGCACAAAAATATCATTTGATACTTGCAAAGATAAATTTCACATTTTCATCAAATTATAACATTTCACAATACAAAATCAACTTAGGAACATTAACCACCTAATTTTATTAACTAATCATTATATTCAATATTACAGGCTACTTATACAAACCATTATTATCTCATTTTTTTTGTTTGTACATTACTTCGCTTCATTCATGATATAGATCAAAATAATGCGTAGCACATATTGTACTACAATCTATTTGCAATTTTTCATATTTTTTTTATTTTCATTCGTTATGTTTGTATCACATTCACTGACATACATGACCATCATTATCTTTCAACTCATTCCATCATTATTACTAAACCAAATGCTGTACAATTTTTTAGTTACAATCACCATATTGCACCACACTTGATATTAACATTTAACTTTATTATCATACATTTATTTACTCATTCAGACGCTTTTGTATTTTTCATTAATCAATGGCAAATATTATATTTTAAAATTAACATATTCATGACATTAATAATCCAATATATTCACCTCACTCATTATATTTTATGACCATTCGTCTCTCTATTTATAATTTAACATTCAATTATCATTTATATCTTACTACAATTTTTTCACCAAACATAATCAAATGTGAAACTGAACATATAAACATTAATTTCATAACAAAAATTCCCAAGTATAGTTTTAATAATTTTATATTATTATTTTTGAACATTCCTTAATATCATACTAATTAACATTATATATAATCATTCTTTTATATACCATATCAGTTTAATATTCACCTCTCAAATTACTATACATCAATTTCTCATTTCATCATTACGCATTTTCTGACTGAACACGATCCTAAAAACATATTTTTTACACTAACTCTAATTTCATCAATTGTGTCTATTACTATATTGTTTGCATCATAATTTATACACATATTATACATTTTCACATTCATTAAGACATTTCACACCAATTCCTTCAAAATTTAATCATTACATTAATCTTGTTTTATGGACAAACAAACATTAAAATCATCATCATAATATATTTGATACTCGCTGATGAGGAATTGGATGTTTCAAAAATACGGAATTAAAGTTTGCAGTAGGCCTGGTTGCATCTTTACATGCACATTGTTTGCAGTTTTTTCTGTCATAATTTCATTATTGAGTGCCTGCAGTTATTTAGTAAGTGACTATCATAACTTCTAACCAACAATACACTAACACTTTTATCTTGTCATTCATACATCATTGATGTACAAACTACTATCACTTATAATTTATACTACATTCATTACATCTACTTCAATATTACAAGCGGTATTACATCAACATCAATTAATCTATAGTTATAATTATCATTTCTTGCAAATAACAATCTATATCTTTATGTTAAATAAAATGAATAAATTAAACACGTGATAACACTAATTCACAATTTAACAACGCCTACAATTTTGTTAATCAGATTTTACACCACTGTTACACATAACATTACACATCATTGTCCAATATTAATATAAACTTTTTTGTCATCATTTAGTGTTTTACTTCGCAATATTCATAACATAATTATCATATCATTCAGATTCAACCATGATCCATTATTTTTCTCATCAATGTCACAAAACATCACAGTACATTTTTATTTCACAAACTCACCATATTTCATTAATTTAATCACTACCCATTAATCATACATTATATTATTAAACAAACAACAACTCCAATCTTATTTTGAGAATTTTATATCATAGATCACACACACAGTCAGTCTATAAATTATTCCCATATTAATCAATCATTCACTTTTTTTTTTATCATAATATTCTAGCAAATTCACTTTCGAGTAACAAGTTACATTCATTGACATTTTTTCATTTTCATATATCTGTTAAATCAATATTAATAATTTAGCATAAACTATCTATTAAACATTTATCAAAGAACATACACATTTACTAGTTCAGTATATTTAACCAAAACTTTAGTAGTTACAACACCAGTAATCACGCATGTTCTGAAGTATCAACTACTCAAATTCACTAATACAAGATCCATATAAACATGACAACCAGTTCTTTGTAAAATTTTATATAGGAACATGATTTTTACAATCAATTAAACATTTAATTCACACATGAATTTGATAGTGTTATCATTGTTCAATTATTTTACATCTTATTGTAGGTACAGATATTATTTATCATCGTCACATCCAGTTATTCACATTATGTGTGAAAATTTTCATTTATCAATCATCAATAGAATTCGCATTACAGGTTGTGTCACTTGTGATCAACATTATTTTATATACTAGTGTAACACATTATTATTCAACATCAAGCGAATTCATACCAACAGTTAACATAAAAACAATCAATATTTTAGAGCAGTTATATATAATTTTTTAACTAACTATGTACTTTATAGATTCATTCATCGCACATAAGACAAGATCATGAACACAATATTCACTAAATACATATATACTTTACAACTTATTCGAATAAACATTCTGCGATAATTCACATAGTTCATCATATTTTTTCTATATTTTTTTTTTATACATCATAAATTGCAATCGATTTATCTAAATCATTAGCAGTACATTCATCAATTACCATTTTTTGTATATTCCATTAATACTCATTCTAGACATCCAATCATTAATCTCTTTATGCATATTTACTATCATTCTATTTATGTTACATCTTTTTTCTTTTTCAATTTTTTATTATTTTTATGTACACGCATGAAAGCAATCTTATTTTACATCATTTCAATCATATCTAATTACAGTACCAAACATATCTTCTCATAAAACAATCAAGTAATCGTTTCAAACTAGACCCACTTATTCTTACAACATGCCACCTTTTTCGATTTACATTTTTTTGTGTAATATATTAAACTTTCATAAATTTTTTTTGATCTTACATTATTATACTTCAATTGATTTATGTTTCTTGTCTTATTTTACTTTTTTCAATTAATCAGAACACATGATTCATTATAATTCATAAACATTTTCATCACAACAACCGATTTATATTATTTAACCACTCCGGTTGCCCAACATTGTTTTACTACCATTCATTTTCCATTTTTTTCATATCACATTTATTATTATGTCATCGAACAAATTTTATGTTCATTGTTTTCATAAATATATTATTTTTACAGTCAGCATTCACTATTTTTTATGCTCCATAGTCACATCTATTACACGTGTATTACAAATTATTCACACACAGTTCTTATAACGACTTTTTAACAATAAACAACTATACAAATTGTCATAACTACAATAACATACATCAATTTATTGATCATTATTTTTTTATACCTTTATATTATGACTCAACTTGGGCAGTTACAGTTAATTACTTTTCCTAAGACATTGTTACAGATATCAGATTTACATTAATCATTTCACATCTCCAACACATTACTATCCTATAGTTTTCATTTTCTAACGTTACACATCATTCATCATATTTTATTACACACAGAAAACCTTAACACATCATTTTCATCACATTTCATCTAAGGCACTCACAGTCGGCTGTTACATTTTCATATTCACAATTTTTCTATGTTCTTTGTCAATTTCCTATTATATTTTCATCAATTTTCATTAGGTTACATCATATTCAATATCTTTGCCAACATTCCATTGATCTCATAACTCGATAGTTAGAACACATAAACACCACACATTCATTATATTCATCATTCTTCATACTCTTTCATTCTTCAATAGGTTTACAATAGGCTCATCATCTTAATTACAAATTTCTATTTCTTGTAACATTTAACATATTTTGTTCATTACATTGTTCATCATTACATATTTCTACACATATTAAATTCTTATCAAAAAATTACATCTAATAAAACATATATTTTTTATTAATCATTTCTGCACATTACAATTTTCATTAAAATGATCCATTTTATCTTTATAAGTTACAATTTGTCTATGATCATTATCCTTTGATTTGTACTAACACTCAATTCTCATATCATTTTTTTTTTCAGTCATATTTTAATTTTACATTCCTCATAAAACCAGAATCTTCCTAACTTATCTTATATTACTTCATTTGACAAACATTATGCTATGTGACATCGATTATAGTTGGAGAGGTGTGTATTTGCGATCATCATACACCAATACAACATAGAATATCTGTTATCAAGTTTCATTTATCAATCACTTACATCAAAAGTTTACAATATATATTTGTTAAATTCACCTTTATCCATCAATGGGATACATTTGTTACCACCATATATAGTATACACTGGTGTAAACGTCCAATTAACATTCAAACAAATAAACAGATTGCTAATTTTCTTTACATTTATTTTAGCCCACTATTTTTTGCTTTTATATATATCTATTCATATTTTCCCTGGATCTTCTTCAGCAATTTATTATTACTAACAATTTACCTATCATATTAACTCTATCAGTATATATATGTGCTATAATATTAAATGTAGATCATCTGTCGTTTTTAATACATTTACAATCAAAATACCATTCATATAAATTGTGATACATTTATAATACGTTACAGCGCAGCACTTTCTAGTTTAACATTAATAGAGCAGTATTGTCAACTTTCATTCAACAATGTTACATGGATTTTAGATTAATAATCAATTAAACATCCATTGATTTTTGATTCATAATGATTCAAGAATTCACTTTTTCTACCATATTGCATTATATTTTTTCAATATTTAATATATTTCATATTATTATCGTTTCATTTTATATTCCTTTCATCAGTTTAGCTATGTACAATATAAGTCAATTTAAATGCAGCCAATCACCATTCAAACCATTAACATATCGGTTCAATCAATTTTAAATCAGTTCTATAAATATTACATTTTATCACTTTCTTTTTTACTATTAATTTTTTTCAGTTCATTTTACAAAACAATAATTTATATGGGTATTATTTTTCTTTTCATAACATTATCATAACAACATCAATTTCTAACAGATTTATCACAGTTTCAATTACATTTTTCAAATCTGTATGTGTCAAATTTGGTTTATTGTTAACATTCACAAAGTAGTTCAATATTAATGATTCTTATTTTTATGTTTAATTCACTTTAAAACATTTTTCATACTAATTCCACATAACAATTAACAATTAATCACACGAGACAATTGATTTTTCATTATTAATTTAAGCATGTCTATTACTAACAACATTTACGACAGATTGCCACGCTCAACATATAGATTTATATCATAATTAATAATCAAATTCATTAGTCATTTTCTTCTATAACATGACAAGATCATATTAAACATCATCATTTTTTATATCATTTTCCAAAATTGTATGACACGATATCTCAGCTTATCCAATCTATATTATCACAAGTTAGTTTTTTAAGCAAATGTTCTATTATTCATTTACATCATGCAAAACAATTATACTATTCATAGTACATTTCACATTATACAGTGTGTTCAGATAACTATTAATAACATGCATTTTAGTATTATAAATTGTTCAAACAACACATTATATCATTCACATTTTCATTTGTATTATGTTCATCATTGATAAATTTTCAGCATTAGAATGTTTAACATCTTTTTTATGTATTTACGCAATATTTTTTTATCCATCTGTCCATTATTATGTCACTAGTTTATTTGCATATTTTATTTTATTTACAATATTACTCTCAATCATATTTCAATTTATTTAGTGAAATAACCTATATAGTTCACTTACAATAGTATTTAACTACATTATCTCATTTGATTGTGTCGATACATGTATTTATTCAGACTACCAATTCACAATACAGATTCAAAATATCCAGTGAGCCCACAGAACGAAGCATATATTGTTCGTTTAATAAGTGTCATCAAACATTAGAAAATACACACAGTTCAATTTATTCTGATTTGTCCATACCTTTTTACACCAGCACGATAACAACTCAATTACAATACTCCTGGTTTTGATTACTTAGTCATCACACATTTCATATATTATGGCATTTGATATCTCATAGTATCATGTTCTCACTTAAGCAATGAAACAAACAGTTTACATTTTTTGTCAGATTTTTCCTAATTTTCATTCATTGAACATTATTATTCACATATCCAATTCAAAAGTTTGCAATAGTTTACTAAATAAAATTCTTATTGACACACAAAATCAATTTCTTTCATAATCATATAAATACATTTGACATACTATTCACAATTAATTTTTATTATAGTATGCCAACAAGTTCAACAACACTTATCTCAACAAACAACACCTAAATCAGAAATCTGTTTTCAGAAACCAAACAGTCTTGTGTATCATTAGTCAGTATGAACCAAATGAGGACTTCACAAAATGTGCAAATACAAAGCCAGGTTAGCCAAGTCACATTGTGTCACAATATAACACACTATAAAATGCAAATTTATGGTCTAGCTACATCTTTCAAGAGCATTGCACAAATTACCTCATTGATCAAAAAACACTTATCATTCATTCTCACAATGACCACTTATTCACCGATCAACCATGCATTCATTAAATACTATTTATTGTTCTAATATTTTAGTGACACCATTCTTATATGTTATTACATTACAATTTTTTGATCCTTCATTGCATCACCAGAAAGCTTATTTAGTCTTTGACACTTTACATTTCGTACACCGAACAGTCGACAAGACATTACTGACTATATATAATCAGTCACAACAGATTCATTTTTCCATCAACACATAGTTCATAGCAACATCATCATAAATCATTATTTTCAGTGTTGTTTGTTTCATTAACTTTGCAAAAATACTTACATAAAACTACAAACACTAGCACTTATTCATTTGTTTACGTCATGTTATGTCACTTTTTTATTACAAATACTCATATACATCATATTTACCTTCATACATTTATAACACAATTTATTTAGTAACACAACCGTGATGATCTTACAAAGCACATCTTTCCTTTAACAATTACAACAGACAACAAGACCAATCACAGTCATTTGGCTTAATCAGTCACACTACAATTATCAAATTCATATAGTAGTCATTTAGCATGTTTTAAGCTATGATAATTCAACATAACAAATAATTAATCACTACACTTCAACGTGTTAAATATCAGTACCATTGTTTTATTTAACACCATTTATTATTATTGTGTCATTTATTAATATTTAATACATTCAATATTTTCAAAACAACAATTTTAAAACTCATTTCATATACACTATACACCACATCACCACGAACTTTTTGTTATGTATATTTTACATCATTTTAGCTATATTATAGCATTTCCATTCCTAATTATCTTATCTAGACAAACAGATCCTGAATCCTACACCATCGATTTGATTGTATTAATAGACATTACAAACATTATAATCAGGCTCAGTCAACATCAGCTAATTATACTATTGCAAACATCATTCTACATCATATATTACATCAATAGACTTATTCCAGTCTTAATATATTTCTACATTAAAATACTTCAAATTCATGAGATTTTTTTTATCTTTTACAGTAATAAGACATTTTACAATAATTAGTTATATCATGTATTTATTCCAATTAAACATTCATAATAAAAATTATACACATCTCATTCTATTCACCAACAATCAATAGTATGATTTAAGTCCTCAACAAACACTCTCAGAATAGAACATTTTACAAATCATTACAATTATCATTCCATACTACAAACACATTTAAAATTCATCACATCACAAACAACATATCATTTCATTCAATTTAAATTTACATCTATCTGCGTATTCTAGACATTGACAGTACTTTATAATTAATTCCAAGTTTTAATTTCATATTCACTTGATTATCAATAGTTGCTTTCACATCTAACACCTGTTTATATTATTTCCATTATTCATAACATTAACAAATGCTTTGTTTGGCTTATGTAGGATAAACATTCATTCAATTATCATTTTTCATCTACCAATTACAACATTTATTCCACTATTTCTTGGATACAAGTGTCATCACCCATTAACAAATACACATTGCAGCTTGATGATCGTTCAGTCATATGACATATCATTTGCATTTTTGTCAATACAATACATTTAATAACATTATTAATTCTGCATACTAACATGCATAGACTAAGTCTGTGATAATACTTCAATCATAACTTTTATCGTTAAATCATTTTTGGATTAATTTATTATTTTACATATTTATATTTCTATAACAACATATATTATTATTGTTCTACATAACCATTCATTATTTCTAGATACATGTTATATTAGAATTTATAGCAGTGTGGTCAATGGTACATGACAGTACATTCATATTTGACATTTAACGTATTCATTAATGTACAGATATGACAACCCAACCAATTAAACACATTATTTATACAAACAACATTCTTCCATGCCTTGAAACATCTTATATTGACAATTATATTTTTTTTTGTCAACATTCGTTAATTTTGTTATATAAAACCAATTCACACATATTTTGATTGGTACACTTGTTTATCCCACATATCTCACTAAACTTACACATGTTGTTGTAGGCTTATTCGTGTATCAACATACTTAAGTATCCGATTATCAATATTTCCAGATTCAATTATTCTTCAACGTTCAATAGATCATTTAATCATCAACATTTACAGTTCACACATACAACACAAATATTTAATACAATTTATTTATATGTTCATTGTCAACATATCATCAATTCATGTCATTGCTAATTATAACACATCTTTCGTCTGTCTACACATTCATATATTACTTCATAAAACATAATTCATTCATTAGAGAAGGAAATCATAATTGTTCACTATTACATTTATTTACCTGTGATTTTATTCCAATAACACATATTCTCACATTCACTTTCAATAATTTTTACAAACATTTCATACAATGCTTCTTTATGTTCACATTGATTAACACATATAATCAACAGTAAATATTTCGACTTCACAACATTTACTTAATATTTCAAACGAGATTATTATATACTTTAATAGTCCAATACCATATACATTCCATTCATATCATCTGTGGTATTCATAGATCTGCATGTTTTTCATAACTACAGTGTTTTGTATTATTAATTTAACATTTTACAGTTCATATTACCAATAACAATGCACATATCACACACATCTATATATAATTGAACCAAACTCAACTTATATTTTTGTATACAATTTATTTATTCTTATTATACAATTATTACAACCTACCACTCACACACTCCGCTTTTTAATCCATTAACATAAACCCTAATACACACATATATCCAAGTTCCCCTTGTCAACTCATCATTTATACTACAAGATTCTAATTTAGTTACATTTGAATTATTACTTTACAATAATAATTTACAATGCACGGTAAATCATACTTTTTAAATTATTTCCACAAAACACTTATGTTACATCATTTAATTTAGAAACAGTTAGCAATGTAGTCATATATTGTCATTTTTACTGTTATTGATTACACAGTTTTGTCATTAATATCCGCTAACAATCTTCTTTTAAAAGATCACATCAATTCTACTGCAAAAACCATCAATAAAATTTTATTGGTATATCTTTATGTTAATACTCCTGAAAAAGACAACCCATTATCACTATTTATTTCTTTCTTGTGTATTATGCAAGATTTATAGATACATGAATTCCAATGCAATCAATCATTAAACTTCCATCAGAAAAATTATTACATCATTTCCATCACCTTCATTACAATTGTTTATTCATTTTAACAACAATATATGTAAATTCAACCTTATCATTGTTTCACATCATTCATATCATACTCACATACAATTTCTTTATTACTCAACTATAATCCACCAACCCCATCTTTATATCAGTTATTTCATATTGCATCATTATAAACTAACCATATTCTAAGTATCAATCTGTTTTTTCATATATGCAAATTAAGTAAATATTCTCATTTCAATTCAAATTGTAATCATAGCATCCTTTTCATAACATACTACTTTTGTATTGTAAATTCATCAAATCATCATGAATTCATAACAATATTCATTTACAATAAATTACATTTTTATCCTATTATTGCATATATTACATTTATAGCCATATCTATATCATTTAGCATTAATTACTTTTCATTCAATACCAACCATTTTTTTTCATTACACAGTTCACATTGCTAAACAATATGTAATTTCACACATTACATTTGAATTATATCACATACTATCACCTTTAATCTTACATAAACAATTTTCATATCTACAATATACACAAAAACTTTTTTCTACAGACACTCTTTAATATTTAATGCACCCAGACATAATAACAAACCACATATACATTACATTGTTCATGTTAAAACATGTACTACTTTTTTCATATGATTTATCTAATCCAGTCATTCTTACAATATTTCAATATTATAATCATTGAACCTTACTGTTATATTGTTACATCATTTCAAATAACCACTAAATTTTATTTTCGATTTTTACTTTACTACCATAGTCATTGATACATTTACTTCTTTTTCTATTTACTCAATGCATCTACATAATAATTATATGCAATGCACACTGACTTGTATTCTAAACAAGTTGCTTCACTACAAACACGACAGTGATTGATCATCTTCCATTCACTTCAAAAATATTACAAAACATTCACATCATTTAAATTTTTAATCAATCATATAATATTTTTGTTCATAGCATCATTAGGACAATTAGCTACTATTAAAAACAAATATGTCAATAATCAAATATTAATCCTATTATATCTACAATATTATTAACTTCCTTTATATTTTTCCATTCCCTATCTTCGATCATTCAATACAACATTAAACCAGTATCATTTTTATAACCATCACTATTCACACATTAAATCACCTCCAATCATGTTCCATATTTTATCCCATTATGATTAGCATTGTGTCAATTATTTTTTAATTTTCATTTTGTTCTTATGTCTTTTTTTCTTACATAATTTATAAATTTTATAGTTTAAATATATACTACTAACACAATATTTTTACATCCAATTATTGCATTTAATAGTTATCATCTTTAACAAATGCAATAGACCATATATTTTTGAACATACAACAACATTATCATCACATCATTTATAAGAAGTTTCCTAAATGTACTTTTTTTCACTTCATTAATACATTCATTTCCTTCATATCACAATATTCACTACATCATCACATATATCCAATTTCATATGCAACGCAAACAAACATAGTTTGATTTCAATATCTTTTCTTTTATAGTGAGTCATCCAAGATTTCTAACAACTACACTTATCAAAATTATACCTTTGTATTTAATTGTAATTTCGTTATAATGGAAGATACAACACAATTTTTTACATTATGGATAAATTACTGTTTGTTCATCAATTTAATATATTTTCAAGTTATGTTGTCATTTATTTGTTCCAAACAGACAGGTATAATCTAGTAACATGTAGTTTAATTCGACACAATGTCATCACAACTCATAATAGGATACAAAACCAACTGACATTTTAATTATATTCATACCCAAACACTTCAGTTTACATGAGTTTTAAGTATTATTTACATTCTACAATATTTCTTCGAATCTTATTTCGTTAATTCATAATCATAGCATCTACTGCCAAATATTGTTATCACTCATATACATTCATCATTATTTACATAGTCCATATTTATTATCTTTCTATAATCAGAATTTCAATCATGATCAATTTGGTTTAATTTCTTTACAGTCATCATCAATTTGTTTTGTCGTATGTTTATCATATTCAATTATTTACAATACATTCTTTTAAACCTATATATATTAATACTTAGATATGAATTACTCATTGTGTTAAGTTTATATTGGAAAAGCTTTAAAACAAACTCTTTCTGTTTGTTTTAACACTAGGTCATTATTATCATAACATTTTCAGTTATCTCAATTTTTATTCATTGCCTACCATTTACCGCTATTATTTAATATAAATTCATTCATAGACTCTTTGTAATCTTCCGTCATACTAACAATCATATTACCAAACATATTTTTACATTTGGTGAAGAATCTCATCAAATTATTTATCATACTTCACATGAAATATTGTGACACCACATCATTCAACCATACACAGTTATACATTGCATTTTATATTCTTTTAGTCTTATTTTTACAAGTCACACTATAGTGCATTGTTTTTACACAATAATTGTTCATTAATTTCATATTATTCCCAACAAAACACTCTCATCAATACACCAAGCTTCATAATGTCCTTTGTGTCAATTATTTTCCAATATTATCAAACGATTTTTTCATTATCATGTATATAGTTCTACAAATCTAACAAATTCTTTTTCAATTTATATTCGTTTATTATTTACATATTTACTCTGCAATACAATCATACCTTTATTTTGATTTTCAATCTTTTGTTATCCTCATTATCAATAACAGTGTAAATTACAATTGTCTAGCACTCGTCACCACAAATCATTCATCAATTTAATCATTCATTATCAACATCAATATGTTCACAATGAATTACTCATCTGCATCGTCATTGCACAATTATGCGTATATTGAATCATTTCATTGAAATTATTGTACTTAATTTTAATTGTCTACATCAATTCTCAGACAAATCATATTTACATTCAACGCTGACATATCACCACATCTATTTACATTCTACGTGATCATTTCTATCAAGTGACCAACATAATCATGTCTCAATGAGTAATTATACTTTAAACATTATAATCATAACCGCATGTAGTGATAGAACGCATTCTCGTTTGTCAGATAAACATATCATTGCTTATACTCATTTCTATGAACATACTAACAAATCATACAGCACTAATACAAACATTTTGATGCAACACTGGAGTTGTGAGTGGTAGCAAGCCATATAAGTTCTTATACATCTTAAATTCCAGGCTTTCAGTTGTGTTTAAGTATGATCAATTCACAAAATTTCTTGCATCGATTCATACATAACAGTTACCATATAAACATTTTCAATGTTTATTTACATTACAATTTTATCTAACAGCATATCATATAATGTACATCATTTTTATGTTTCATATACAGTCATTTAACACCAACACTTCCATTGCGCAAAAAAATTACAGTTTGCAGCATTTTAACATAGTTTAACATCATTGTTGTTTTAAACATAAACACCATATCATTTATCTTTTTTTTTCTATCTTTGTCACAATCTAGTCTAATTTTCACAATATCAAACATTTACATAAATCATCTCACGACTGTTTATGGTCATCAACAGTCAGTGTACTTACACTAAATTTTACCTAAACACATATTAGAAGTAAATGACATATCAACATCAATTAATCCCATTCATGTCACTTCATAGTCAGTTATTTATAATTATTTTTATTAAATTAATTTTCATAACAAATTTAATGATCATCGGATTTATTTATTTGCTATTCAGTCATCAAACCAATCATCAACAATTTTTTTCATTCAATTACTTCATTTATTTTTTACTAACACATACAAGAAACAATGAGTTAACCAATTTCACATCATCATTAACATATTCTCTTTTAAGTTTCCTATTTCTAGCATATATCAATCATTTAATTAATCATATAACAAACTGTCACAATATCCGATATTTTATCATTATAAAGGCACATTCTGATATCACATACATTCTTATGTTCATTCATTTAACCATACATACAATGTCAAAATCAATATTAAATTTACTAATTTTAATTGCACTGTATCATATTAATAATTTTATCATCTCACATTTACCTCTACCACAACATTTAATCACATTATTTCATTTTTTAATCCATCATTAATTCACAGTCATTCACATATTAATTAAAATATAATTCATATTCCATTCTTTAAGATAGCACCATCAAATATGACATTCTCAATTTTCACAATGTTTCTTCATCACTGTTCATCAGGTGATTACAAACAACAACATGGTGTTCGTTTGATCATGTGTTTTTCATTTTGACAAACATATACAAAAATAAATATAATAATACATGAAATCATTTGACACTTGTGAAACGGGCGAAACAGGTGTTACGCATTATGTGGGTGCGTGAGTGCATAAAACAGACAACAAACAGTGTAAACAACATTTGACAATGGCTGAACAGTTTAGTTGTGATATCAAATGGTGGGGATGCATTTGAATGTGTCATCGTTGGTAATCAGTCACAGAGAGCAGGGCAGCAATTGTTCTCGTTATCATAATTATAATGAATGACAATGTTTACATTACATTTGGAGAAAAACAGTGTAAATGAGTATAAACATACACTTCATGTCAGTGTATCTATGGATGTAGCCCAAAAATTTCAGTTTAACACAGCAGATGGATGGGCAACATCTAATGGTATGATCACATCTGTATGCTGTATTTCTTACACTACTTTGCACTTTAAGTCAGCCTTCATCAATGTCTTTAAGAAGCTTTTACATAACATCATTCAATTTACAGATAGTTAGTGTCTTGCAGGTGTGTTGGTAAATCTCCACTTGAAGCGTTACACAATTGGTTCAGCTACATTCATTTTCAGTTATTATTATCAATGCAGTGTTTTTGTGTAACATATAGTAGGTCTATTCATAGTATTTTCTAACATTTCGCACACTATTCAACATATGAGACAATCTTCATTAATACATTATCGCTCATATAATCACAACATACAAATATTATTTTTTTTTCAACACCACTTTACATTGTATAGCGCCACTCAACACTGTGTTGTTATCTAATATTGTTTTACAACCTTCACATAACATCCAAACAGTTCAACAAACATCAATTAATTATTCACATGTCAATAAAACATTTATGTAATTAAACATTGTATAAAACAGTGGCATTAACATTTCTCCATTACATATTCATGTCTATTCAAACTCTATCTTTTCATCGTCTATTCTTAAAAAATTTCATAAGGATCATCAAAACATTTCTTTTATTATCTCTTAATATGTCCACTTAATTCTTTTACACCAACTACATAAATACATTTATCTAACAACATTCATATTTAAAAACATTCATTATATTTAATATTGCACATTACATATATTCAATTGCAACTACTTCTGGTACCATAATCCTACTTCATCTGTAACAATAAAAACTATTTATTTAATGCATTGTATCGTCCAATTCATGTATGAATATCTCATCAATTTTTTTTGTCTTTCATTTAATCAGCATAAACTAATTAAGTCATGGTTTAATCATTTTCATTTTTTATTTGTCACAAACATAAAAACATTTACTAGCATATTCTGAGTTCATAAACCATAAATAAAGATTCATTAAGTTATCACTTAACATTTCATTAAAAAGTCTTTTAAATATGAAAAACATTTACATCATCTTTTTACACAATTTTTCACACTTCACCATACGAGTACCGATCATAATTGCTTCTTATGGTACATTCATCACATACATTTTCAATTAAGTTTTCATCATTTTTTTTCTTTTCATAAGATCCATAACGATATATTACATTCTATGTTCACAACACCATCCACACATATCCAGACAACATTTGGACAAATCATCGACACAATATCAGTATTTATACTTTTTCATTTGTACATATATTTTATTTACTCATCACCATATGTTGTATCAATCATTCCACACAATTATTTGTCATGTCTTTCCATGAGCTTGAAAATAACAACATCACCTACATACAACTTTCATTTTATGTAAGTTATCATCCACATTCATTACACATCATATTAATTTATTATTCATTTGTTGTATTCCGTGTTCATAACATTTATATATATATAATAATAGGTTCATTTAATTCAACACAACACTTTTACAAACATGGCATAGATGTAAAACATATTCACCATTTCTATCATCACTACTAAACATCTCTTTTAATTCAGTAGGAAACTTCCAGTAACACTTAACATACACATTCATATGATTATAACTTTTACAAAAGATACAAATTTTACACTATCAAAATTCTCGATCTTACACTAATAGTTTTAATTTAAAATCTTAGGTCAGCACCATGGATGTCATACACATTAACATCAATATCAACAATTACAATTTCAAATCTATAACCTAACATTCACATTCTCTCGAACATCAATTTTTCAGATAAAAACTTGACTTATCTGACCTTATCATAATTTATTCAACATTTCAACAATATCTTTCCATCATTCCTCCATCATATTCATTTAAATTAATATCATCACATTTTTATGGATCATGAAGACATTTTCACTCATATAATCAATACAATTTTTTTAACATAAACAGTAAATTCATCCTAATAATTATAACAGATTTACATTACATATACTTATCATTAACTTATATGCACATCTTATAAATCCACAATTCTTTTATCCTACAATTCAATCTGATTTTAAAATCATTCATCAAATATACACTCATAACAACAGTACAATAATCATCACTATACTTTCATACGTAATTCCATATAATTTACTATTCACGACATCATTTTCCATACATTTTTATATATAAAAATCAAAAATCAAAAGTTTTTAGAAAAACAATTCAATTATACTCTTATAATTCCACAACATTTTCTTTCCACATTAACAAACAATACATCTTGTCAAATTATTTATATACTCAATCTTATCAATCCAAATATAATATGATTTTATACAGTCATATTTTTAATTTGAATGCCATTGTAGTTCTCTTTCATAAACCATTCAATTATTTACATCATTATTTAATTCAACATTCATGCAAAGTTATCACTTGCATAATTTATCAATCCAACATACATTTTTTTAGTTTATGATTAACTGAACAGTTATTCTTTATTTATATACCAAAATTTAACACATAATTTTACTTGATACTTGTTTCATCTATTTGTACTTTGTACAAACATTAATCATTGTTATGCTTCCATTTATGCAACTGTGCTTCATCACAAGCCAGACTTTATAATACTATTTTCTGTTACCATATCTGTTATTAGTGCAGCATAACATGTATATGTCTTATTTTACTAATTCATATAATATTTGCACAGTGATAATATTTCATCAACAAAACAATATATGGTTAGACATTTAGCTTTATATGTTTGTATTTCATCATCATTTTTCTTACAAAATTTTTTAACTTCATTCCAATTATGCATATCTTGTTGTGATCTTCAGATTTCATATTACTGTTACGATGTTATAATCCATGGTATTAATAATCACCATACAAACCAATTTTTGATCATTTCAACTATATCATTCATTTCAAACAACAACATACAATACATCATTTGCATTATTACCAATTAACACCAATATTTTTTTATAAACATATCCATAAAATTTCACTATCATACTTCTCACCTATTATCAATGTCATTGACACACAATAAAAGCAACTCATACACAACCTTTATCACAATCATTGTCATCTACTCTCTTTATACGCATCTTACATTGTATAACCATTATCAATCATACAAAACATATACATGTTCATAATTGTATCAAAGGACTTTTGAATATAACTCATCATTTTACACATCATTCAACATCATTTCCACACATATTATTATTCACTAAGAACTATTTTCACTTTCAATCGTTTATTTTTTATATTATTTCAAGCTTATTAAATATCATGTCATTATCATAATTTTAATCATTTTTCATTCACCAAATTATTACAGTCTACAGTATTTTTAGTTCATTTAATATAGTTCAATAATTAAATTTTCAAAAAAAGACATTTTTTTCGCATCTCATACATTGAATTTATTAAAAACTACACTAATTAACTAACATACCATATGTATCAAATTCATATATTCATTTTGTTCACACTATATTTATTTTCCAATTTCTATTTTCAATATTTTTTCAAAAACATTCATAGTTACAAACATCATTCATTTCATCGACAAATGCAATCATTGCAATACATATTTACAACACTCATCACGTCACACAAACACACACAAAGCACATAATCAAACAATGTCAAAAAGCACCTCACCACACACAATACATAAAATTCACAACAATTAATACATCACAAAATCATTCCCATAACACCCATCAAGTCATTGTCACAAAACACATGACGATCATCACACACAAAACTCCACTTATCAAACACTAACATTATTTTCAATTCATACACACTGAACCATACTTTTACATTAACAGCACACACTCAAACAATACATTCATTAAACAAAAACAAAGTAACACACATCAACAATTAACATTCATAAAACCATCATAAACTAAAAAAAACAACACATGAGTCAACAAATCAACATTAAACAAACATTTGTATTTTAATATTGTATACTATTTGTGTTATACTACACATTTGGAGACCACTAATGATATTAATTAACGAGTCTTTATTTGATTATGTCATTACAATAATAACCCCTTGTTTAATCAAGTTCATTTCTAACACTCTAATGTTACTAACAATATACATACAAGACATTTCACAACTATATAAAAATATGATCATGCATACATCAAGTTTTACGAATCACACATTTAATTTCATAAATATTTAGCTATAAAGTAAGTATCTTAACATACAATCATCACACTTTAATTTTTACAGCCATACACGACATTAGCAACTCCATCATATTCAGTTTTCACATATTTATTTGATGTTCATTCACTCAGTACTTAATCTCAATACCTTCTAAACTCATTTTACTAATATAATGAAAAAGATTATACATTTATCATTTTTCATTTCAAAGTACATTACAATTAATAGCAAAATTCATCTACGTATACCTCAGTAAAATATATCTCTTCACTATCAGTTTCTTCAGTCTAGTTCAAAACATAAAAGCCATTAAAATTCAATTATTGATAATCAAGTCTATACTATTTATCACTCATGTAATAAATAACAAACAACTCACCATCATTTCTTATACTTAATTATTTTCAACTTTCATTTTACTTCATTATTATATCAATTCAATATCTGTCTTAACATACATTATTTACATATTCCCACAGTACTGCAAGTCAACAATCAAACATCAAGCTATTTTGTAGTTATCTTCCATTTTGTTTATCAGCATGCTCTATTTTTAGATTTTAGTGACAAAATCATAGTGAACAGGTCTCATATCTTCCATTTTATTATCCTTTACATTTTCCAATTATTCATTTCCACAATACATTATTTATCTATAATATATACGATTTATCCATAGTTACATCCAGACAATACATATATGTGATTTTCATACTCTCATAGATTTGTGCAACACTCAAATTTTTTTAACATATTAAAAACAAACAAATGTTCAACCATTCACTTACTTATTAATAAAAGTTTCAATTGTCAACCATTGTGCAAATATTATTATACACAATACACATAATTTTCCATTATTAAATAGTCTATGCACTATTTCATCAGTGATCAAATCCCATTTTCCTAACAAATGACATACAATCAAACACACATAAACATGTCCATCACATTATACATAGACACAATTACTTTTTTTAAATATTTTGGTCTCATATTAATGCATTTTTTTTCACAATTTCAATTCTACTTTCATCATTCAATATATTTCATATAATGAGGATGATTTTACAAAAATCATTACTTAACAATAATAAAAAATCATCAGTTGCCACATCAGTCCAACATTCATAATTCATCATTCTACATGATAGCATTATAATTACTTTTACCTTTATTATTAATCAGCACATTTATCCATTTCAATGTTTAATCTTTGCAATTATCACATGCAATATGTTATGACACATAACATTATATTTGTCCATTGCTCACAACATGAATAGAATTTATCTATTTCAGAAATTACATTTGTTACAAAAAGCATAATTCACTTTCTCTTTTAACATTCTAACAATCATCACCATACCACTCATACAATTTTATCATTTTACATTTATACAGACACTTCTTTTAGATTTTCACAAACATATATCAATATAGCCATGTACATTATATAATTGTATCATTTATAATTAAGATCATTAAATTACGAACAATAATCAATCTATCATTTGGTTTAGATAATCCATCACTTCAAAGTCTGCATTTCTATCATCTGTTATTATTTTCCTGATTAAAATCATCATTCATATTCGATAACTCTCAATAAGACATCCAATATATCATGGTCAAATTTAGATGATTATGAAACATTTGTACAAAAGATAAAATTTGCATTAAAAAATTTTCAACAAATGTTTAAGGCTGGATTGTTCATATATAAATGGATGTTTGTTATTTAGCATCTCGGAGTTAGAGGTCACCAAATGAAGTCATTACTCAAACTCAAGTAATTTTTTATAATTTTCAAATAAAAACACACAGGATTTATCCTTCGAGTGGACATTTTTAACTCGCCAGGACGAAAGTCCAGAGAACTAAAGCTATACCCCAATGTCTTCATTAGCATCTGTAGACAAAACCTGAACTATATCTTTTTAAACACAAGGGAAATGGGAAATATTTCACATATAGATTCATTATGACCAGAGCTTTCATTCTGGTACCTTGAACTTTGACCTACTTTTCAAAAACTTTAACCCCCGGCTATAGGGGAGAACTGGGACACTACCATTGCAGTCACATTGTAAGGCATCCCATGCATTGATCACAAGTGTTTTCAAATATCTTTAATGTACTTTGTGGAGTTAAAGATCTGCTTTATCATATTCAGCCTCCTTTTTATTGCAGTTGTAAAAGATATACCAGTTTGATATTGGTTTTGTTTACTAACAAAAGTGGGGTGATACGGGAGAATTAAGACAGTGGATGGGGAGGGTTGGGACACCTTAGTATGAAGCAGAACAATGTAAAACATGATATCATAATATTGAATTAAGGCAAGTCCACGAAAAATGTCATAGTTTGATACTTTGACGGGTAACATTTCCAATTTCAAACAATAGAAAAGTGATTTTTAATTTGGCTGTTGTCTATTGAATATCTAGATCTAAATGTCCAAACTTGACTGCAAAGACAAAGGTTCTTGGGGTAGGTCCTTTTGATACAGGTGATGGTAGAAAAACTACAATGTCTGCTACTAATGTAATAACAACCTATTATGGGTTTACTTTGACTTTTCATTGAGGGCTATCCTGTTAGCAGTGAAGGGTTCCTCATAGATCTATGCAAGGAAATATAGTCTGATGTTTGAATTGAATTTCTACAGAAGAGCAAAATATTTTGGTGAAAATGAAATTCAATTAAGTTTGAATAATCTTTTGATAAAATGCAACATAATTCTACTTATTCCTGCCTTTTGAAATACAATTCTTTTGTGTCTGTACTTCTTTCAACACTACATAATTAACATCTATTGATAGATACGGATTCTCAGCAGAGCTAAATTTAGATTCTGGCATCAGTAAAAAGAATGAACAATGGTGTATCCTTCCACTATATGAGTATAAACAATATTGCAGAAGAGCTACTTCGAAGAAACGGATTAAAATGGACAACATTTTATATTTTAAATACAGTTTTTTTTTTCAGTAAACCGTTTTTGAAAACTGTTGTCAGTATTGTTTTTAGAATTATCTGTCACAAGTAATGCTGAAATCTACTTTTTTCATTCCTAAAAGCCATTCAAAAAGTATGCATTTTCATTTCGTTTAAAGCAATATTATTTCTGCACTTTACAAAAATATGCAAACTGTAAGATGCATTTTCAAATATATATAAATTCCACCAATTGTAAGTATTTTAACTTCAAGCTATACTGTTATGGATACCAAAACTGTCCAACGTGATATATATTGTAATATAATAAATAAATAATAATAAACAAAAACATGTTGAAGACATTGGACCCAGTTCTCCCTCGTCCCAAATCTCCCCTACCTTTTAACCCATGAGCGATAGGGCTTTGATATTTCACCAACCATATTTTATAGGTCGATGTGGGGGATAGGTCGAATGGCCGATTTTTGGTAAAAATCTAGTTTTAAGTATTAGATAGGTCGAAGTGGAAGACTGGTTGATGTTGGCAGAGATGAAAACATTAATGGGAGAACACAAAAATACATTGTTTATGTTTAATAACTGGTGCTAAAACGATGGTAGCCTAACAAAATAATCGGAGTAATAGGCCTATTTTACTGTACATTATTAGATAGAACAGTGATTAAAAAGCTTACAAGTTGCATTTTATCATACTTAACATCACTTATATTACTCGTGTGTACTAATTATGTGTACAATACATCACTATTATGTTACCTGTCAAATCATCATCAAATTCTTTATGCCCTTAACACAAGCGACCTCAATCCTTGTCTTATCCTTACATTGGCCTAAATTATTATGTAGCTGCAATTGTCAAACAATTAAATACTCAAGGTTGAGTGTTAAGTAATTTACAGGTATGTAACACTTTTTCCAAAACTTTTCTAACTTCAAAGACTGCCGGGGAGGAGGAGTCCTTATCAGTTGAAGGTCACATTCCATTGAACACAGCTTCCTGAAGTAGAAGTCTTCATTCAGACTTTCACAGCAGAGTACCGAGATAAGGGAATCATTCAAAAGTATAAACTGTTCAGTATAAATATAATGTAAACAATGTATTTTTATTATGCAGTTTCTGACACAGTCTTGAATACCAATGATATTGTAACTTGAAAGATCATTATTTTGTCACTGGATTATGAACACAGTGCATTACGTACACACAAGGTCACATTTAAAATACAAATGGGTGTTTGAAGTAGGCCCCTAGATTATCCAGTGAAAAATGTTGAAATACCATGTTAAAATGGGGAAATGCAGATACAAGTTAAATATTTCACAAAGATAAGTTGATGTGGTGAATAGGTCGAGGTCACAACTTTGGAGAAAAAATATCGACCTATAGGCCGTAAAATATGGTATAGATTTCTTACGACCAGAACTTTCATATGGTATCTTGACCTTAGACTACAACCTGCTTTTTAAAAAAAATTTTAAGCTGAGCTGAGGGAATCAAAATATTTACTGGTCCTTTGACCTTAAAATCTGATAGCTGTAGGTCAAATACCTATTTTGATCATTTACACCATTTTTGTTGAGCTTTCTTGTCTTTTTACAACTCTTGTTGTATATTTATGGCATACAGTTATAAATAATGGTGAATGGTATTGCTCATTAGCAGAAAACATCAGAAACCGAGAGAGAGAGAGAAGTTTGATATATGCTCAAACTTTGAGTACCATACTCACTTGATTGAGAAAATAATAAATTTGAACCAATGTTTTTGATGTAAATGAAAAAATATGATAATGTGTTTCCTAGTCAGTTACAGATGTGTGCCAAAAGTAATGATCATTTTTATTTTTCTCTGTATATTTCGTATAAAACCACATTTTTGCAAAACTCTATTACAGTCATTTCCTGTTCAATCTCAATAAAATGTTCACTATAAACTACTCATATGTTGAAGTTTCTGTGGATTTTTTTATGTAAATTTCCATTGTTTCATTTAAGAGTACTGATGGGTTTTGCAGGAAATAAAAATGTTATTGTCTCTTTTCAGTATATGTAAATAGGGAATTATGACATTAGAATTTAATTTTCTTATAAAATTCTCGAATCTTGAAAACAGAAAAATTTGAACATTATGAGCTGATACACAATGAAACTGTTGAAGTTTAGGTTTTATGGTGTAAGTTTTACCAAAATTGATTTAGAAATGACTTAACATGTATGTTTTAAAAATTTGCAGAATTATATGAAATATATACTAGAGAACAAAAATTATCTTCACATTTGGCACAATACTGTACATCCAAATATTTGTGGTTAGAACATTGCCCTTTAACCCTTGCAGTCCTATATTTACAAATAGAACTCTATTTTCTATTGTTTAGACAAGTCTATTGTGGTCTGTAGGGATGAAAGGGTTAAACTATGAAGTCTCTCACTTCTGGTCAGCAGAGGTTTGAGTCCCACTGGAATCATGGTTTATTTTTGTGAAATGAGAAACATGTAGCAAGAACATGTTTTGTGTTTGAAATGGACAATAAAAACATTTTAGACAAAGTTTGATTCCCATTTCTAGGAATTTGAAAACATGCCAGTTTCACTTTCTACCACTTTACAAAAAAAACACAAAAAAACACACACAAACAAAGAAAAACTGGTATATCAACTTCTTTATTTTAATGCTTTATTTTAGCAAACAAGCTATCCCTCCATAGGATTAAAACAAACAGGACTACAGTTCCTACCAGAGTTACTTCCCCAAAAGCTAAAAAAATAAAAAAACTTACTGTAGCGCTCCTCTGACTTATATTTTGTGTGTATTTCAAAACCAAAATTGAAAAAAGATTACACATGTATCTGAATGGCCTCTATAGGTAGGTGACCTTTAATGCACTGTACAATTTTTAGATTTTGTTGGGGAGTAATTACCTTTGGCAGGTACTGTACCTGATAAATTAAATAGTCCAATATACATGTACCAGTATACGTGATTCAATAGAAATGAAACAAGAGATATGTTATATATCAGCTGCAAAAAAATATTGTAGGAAGAATGATTATAAAGCTATATATTATATAAAATGCACAGTGAGCTTTACATAAGAAATTACCAGATGAATGTAGATTAGTTAGAGATTTGCCAAAACCAAGTGCTAGGATCATGAAACAGTCTAGGGACTTTGTGCATAATTTCAAGGACTTATTTTTTATTATATTCAAATCTTGCAGTCAAAAAACTTTTTTATGGATATACAACAGTAAAATGTCTAATACTGTGCTAAATGAAATACTGGAAATCTTTATAAAGAATTCCAGTTTTGAAAAAGTATCAAATTTGTGATCCCTTCAAATATTGGTATAACAGGAGTGTGAGATTTGCCAACACCCAGATGCCTTCAGTATTGTATGTGTACAAGGTCAGTAAGATGTAAGATCTGCTAACACCCAGATACCCTCAGTATTTTATGTGTAGGACGTCAGTAATAAAGAAGTGGTATTTGTCAACACCCAGATTCCCTTAGTATTGTATATATAGAAGGTCAGTAAGAATTGAGATTTGTCAACACCCAGGTACCCTTAGTACTGTATGCGAGTCAGTAATAAAGAAGAGATTTGCCAACACCCAAATACCCTTAGTATTGTATGTATAGGAGGTAAGTAAGAAGTGAGATTTTCCAACACCCAGATACCCTTATTGTTGTATGTGTAGGAGGTCAGTAATAAAGAAGTGAGATTTGCCAACACCCAAATTCCCTTAGTATTGTATGTATAGGAGGTCAGTAAGAAGTGAGATTTGTCAACACCCAGGTACCCTTAGTACTGTATGCGAGTCAGTAATAAAGAAGAGATTTGCCAACACCCAAATACCCTTAGTATTGTATGTATAGGAGGTAAGTAAGAAGTGAGATTTTCCAACACCCAGATACCCTTATTGTTGTATGTGTAGGAGGTCAGTAATAAAGAAGTGAGATTTGCCAACACCCAAGTTCTCTTAGTATTGTATGTATAGGAGGTAAGTAAGAAGTGAGATTTGCCAACACCCAGATACCCTTAGTGTTGTATGTGTAGGAGGTCAGTAATAAAGAAGTGAGATTTGCCAACACCCAAATTCCCTTAATATTGTATGTATAGGAGGTCAGTAAGGAGTGAGATGATACCCTTAGTATTGTATGTCTAGGAGGTCAGTAATCAGCGAGATGATACCCTTAGTATTGTATGTCTAGGAGGTCAGTAATCAGTGAGATGATACCCTTAGTATTGTATGTCTAGGAGGTCAGTAATCAGTGAGATGATACCCTTAGTATTGTATGTCTAGGAGGTCAGTAATCAGTGAGATGATACCCTTAGTATTGTATGTCTAGGAGGTCAGTAATCAGTGAGATGATACCCTTAGTATTGTATGTCTAGGAGGTCAGTAATCAGCAAGATGATACCCTTAGTATTGTATGTCTAGGAGGTCAGTAATCAGTTAGATGATACCCTTAGTATTGTATGTCTAGGAGGTCAGTAATCAGTGAGATGATACCCTTAGTATTGTATGTCTAGGAGGTCAGTAATCAGCGAGATGATACCCTTAGTATTGTATGTCTAGGAGGTCAGTAATCAGCAAGATGATACCCTTAGTATTGTATGTCTAGGAGGTCAGTAATCAGCGAGATGATACCCTTAGTATTGTATGTCTAGGAGGTCAGTAATCAGCGAGATGATACCCTTAGTATTGTATGTCTAGGAGGTCAGTAATCAGCGAGAGGTCAGTATTGTATGTCTAGGAGGTCAGTAAAGAGTGAGATGATACCCTTAGTATTGTATGTCTAGGAGGTCAGTAAAGAGTGAGATGATACCCTTAGTATTGTATGTCTAGGAGGTCAGTAAAGAGTGAGATGATACCCTTAGTATTGTATGTCTAGGAGGTCAGTAAAACAGGAGTGAGATTTCTCAACATCCTCGGTATTGGATGTACAAGAGACCAATAGAACAGAAGTATGAGATTTGCCAACACCCAGATACCCTCAGAATTGCATGTGAAGGGTATATCAATCAATAGTATGTGATGCATGCACTACTAGCAGTATTTCATATCCCTTAACTATTACCAATATAAACCACATGCATCCAATCTGTAAATTATACATATCTATTAGTGGTCCCATATACCATTAAAATAATTTGTTCAACAAATGCTAATTGATCCCTTATAACATTGAAACAAAATAAATATATTTGGTTTTACAATGAAATGTTACATGTTGTATGCAATTATTTCACATTTTCATTTCAAATGGATGCAAAGTCATACAAACTGATTCACACAAACATTCTACATTTTGATATGTCTTCTCAACAATTTTCATTATTACCCCTTTTTCACATTATTGTATATTTTAACACAATGCTGCTAACTTCTAAGCATCATACATGTTAAATGTTTGCACGGAATAAAATATTTCCTTTGACATTTACATGGAAGAACAGTGCCATGGTCCAAATATTTCTCCTGCCATGGAATACTGGGATCTATGTGTCTCGGTGTACTACCTGTTAAGCACCTATATATTACACCGAGAATTGATTAACACAGTAACCATGGTAACTTAGATCAAAAGGATCACCTGTAATTCTAGGTCAATACATTACTTCCCCTTTGTATATATAAAGTTGACTCATCACCTACAGTAACCATGGTAAATAAAGATCAATAGGATGACCTGTAGGTCAACACAAATTTCTTCACCTTTGTATCATAGTGATATAGAGCTGATTCATCAGCTACAGTAACTGCGGTAAGAATTATGAACAATATGATCAAATTTATGTGCTCACAAAAAACATAATTTGTAACTTGGTCCAACATTTCCATATTCCATGGTATTAACATAATGAAAAAAAAAAGTTTCAATTCTTCTTCTCATAAACATTACTTTAACTTGGCAAGTGTCTCATATTCACATTGTCTTTAAGCAACACTATATCTATGACATAAGCATTAGCATTGTGTATTGAAATTATAACCGTCCCTTACTTCCACACATCTTTACTTGGAATTCAGCAATTTTATCACAAAATAATGTAAGCTATTGACCATCTGCCTGTCATGTAGTGTTGTCAGTTTCACTTATAACCACCTCATCAGCTGGTGGATCTACATCTTTCAATATTTTATCAACAGACTTTTCAATGTCACTTTCTTCCGTCACATCTTCTGAATCTTGATAGTTATCAAAGTCACCGTGCGTGGCCCCTAGATCATCTTCGAAGTATTCATCTGGATCTAAGTCTTCAGAACTCTTTACAACCTTTAATCCTTTACTATCATCAGAGAATATATCATCTGATTGTTCACTGATTTGAGGGGCTGCAAAGAAAATATACAGAATTATATGGAATAACTCACTTAAAACTTACTCACCTGGGTAAATAAGACAAAAGTGAGTGCCATGAAACCTGTTCTGAAAAACCACTCTTATTAAAGACCACAATCTGAAAGCCACTTTGTTATATAATTCTTTAAATAAAACCTCTGTTTTCCCTTCGATAGATAAGACAAAAGTGAGTGCCATGAAACCTGTTCTGAAAAACCACTCTTATTAAAGACCAAAATCTGAAAGCCACTTTCTTATATAATTCTTTAAATAAAACCTCTTTTTACAGATCACATTTCAGTGCAGATGGTGGTGGTCACTCAAGACAGGTTCCACTGTACCTATAAATATATAATGAAGCTATCGCAAAGTATTTTTAATTTATCATAATGATGACCACTTGGGTCCAGAAGCTGTGAGGTCAAAGATACAATTTGTTACTGACTTGACAAAATTTAAAATAATGATTTCCAACTCTAGTTGTGAAAATCTCTGCACCAAATTTAACACTGAGCAGGACCGATTATGACCATCAGTACCGATTTTGACCGTGAGAACCTGATTATGACCATTGAGACGAATTATGAACATCGGAACTGATTATGACTGTTGTGATGGATTATGACCTTTGGGACGGATAATGAACGCTGGGACTGATTAAGACCATTGGGACTGATTATGACCATCAGGACTAATTATGACCGACAGGACAGATTATGACCATCAGTAATGATTATGACTAAACCAGCATTTATCACATACCAATCTGCAATTGTTCTTCACAGTTTTGGAGGAATAAAAGCCATAAGGCTGAAATTGCAATTGATGATACCAGTAAATTTTAAAATTTCATCAAAATCAATGTTAACATTTTGACCAATCAGAATTCCCAGTTTGCCATAGATGGCAACAAAACCAATACCATTTAACCTACAATCCCTTGACACCAATTAATTCCAAATTTTATCAAAATCTGACAATGTTGAAATTTCAACCAATCAGAAGCCTCAGTTTGCCATAGATGACAATAAAAATCCATATCATTTACATTGCAATCAATTACAAATTTCATCAAAATTGGACAATGTTTGAATTTCGAACAATCAGAAGCCTCAGTTTGCCATAGAGGGCAACAAAACCTATATCATTGAAATAACCCATAAATTTCAAATTTCATCAAAATCGAAATTGAAATTTCGACCAATCAGAAGCCTCGGTTTGCCATACATGACAATGAAAACCATATCACTGAAATCGCAATTCCTTAATACCCATAAATCCAAATTTCATCAAAATCCGACAGTGTTGAAATTGGACTAATCAGAAGCCTCTGTTTGCCATAGATGCCATCTTTTTAAGACGTCACAACATACGTTGTGCCCATCCAAACCTATGATCATATTAATTTTCATTACAGTCCATCCAGTAGTTTCAGAGAAAACATGTGGGCAAATTTTGACCAATCAGAAGCCACGGTTTGCCAGACGCCATTTTTTATGACATCACATACATAATGCACACCTGCACACCCAACACCTATCATCATATAAGTTTCATTAGAATCCTTCAAGTAGTTTCCAAGTAAACATCTGGACAAGTTCAGCACAGAAAGATAGAAGAAGCATAATAATACGAAACAGAGCAAATACAACATGTCTCCCAAACATCGTTTAACGTAGGGTAACTATAATTGTGACTGTTTCAGTTCTGATTATGACTGTCCAACTTTGATTATGACTGTCCAACTTTGATTATGACTGTTCAACTAAGATTATGACTGTCCAACTTTGATTATGACTGTTCAACTTTGATTAGCAACAGTTATGACTGTGACCTACCACTGTACGGTTACTATTTATAGATTTACCTGATGCATCTTCTGTTGGTGTACTTAAATCAACGGAGGCTAAAAACTCATCTAGGTCATTCATGTCATCTTCAACAGAAATGTCGGATAAATCGGCCTTCTTACCACTATCAGTACTGGAAACTGACATTCCTGTAAAATAACAATACATTTCACAACACTTACAGATTGATTGAACTGCTGTGAGAAGGGCTACAGATTGATTGAACTGCTGCGAGTAGGGCTCCTCCTAATGAGTCTCCATTTACGAGGGATCTTATAATGTTATAAAGTGAATATTCATTTTAATGTTGTCTGATTCATACTGACTGATTACTACTGTTTATGAAAACATGCACTGCTAACTGCGAGACTCGAGCTCTGACTTCAATTTAACTCGGACTCAGAAGCCAATGGTAACTCCTAGCTCTGGCTTACAAGCCAACAGTTACCCCTAGCTCTAACTCACAAGTCAAACTGTTACCCCTAGATCTGGTCACAAGCCTACCCTTACCCCTCGCTCTGACTTACAAGGCAACTGTTACCCATAGTTATGACTCACAAGCCAATGTTTACCCTAGCTTTGGCTCACAAACTGATTGTTATCCCTAGTTCTGACTCACAAGCCAACTGTTTACCCTAGCTTTGGCTCACAAACTGATTGTTATCCCTAGTTCTGACTCACAAGCCAACTCTTACCCTAGCTTTGGCTCACAAACTGATTGTTATCCCTAGTTCTGACTCACAAGTCAACTCTTACCCTTATCTTTGATTCACAAACCACCAGTTACCCCTACCTTTGACTCACAAGCCAACAGTTACCTATGGCTCACCGAAATACTGCAAAATAAGCTGCGCGCAATGCTACCACATTGGAGGTGTGAATCTACCTCTTTTTGGTCATCAGAGGTTAACAAGTCTGACATAAGCCTCCCTAGCGAGATTCTTCGTGCATATTTCTGCACCCTGTATAAAGACCACTTGCCATGCCTGACCAGCAACCACTAGATTTCAGATGACTGTTACTTGCTCCGGTTAGTTGCTTGTATAATTTATGTATTTATGATTGCTAAGGAGGTAACTCAAACAATGAATGTTACAATTTCCAATTCTCGTTTTTGCTAGAGTTGGAAAAAATCGCCATGTTGAATGTTTACACAGCAATTATCACACCTTTTGAAGTTAATTAATCTTAGATTGGGGAGTATAAATTTAAACTGTTTGTGTTATCGATCTGTTTTTGTTATAGAGCCGACCTGGCTCAGTCGGTAGTGTGCTTGACTCTTGATCATGAGGTTGTGAGTTCAAGTCCAGCCGGCTGCAGGTTGGTTTCCTGTCCTTCAGATAAGACAGTAAAAACTGAGGTCCCATGTCACAGTAGGTGTCGGCACGTTAAAGAAGCCTCAGTGCTCAGTGGCCGTAAGTGCCGAGCATAGGCCAAAATTTGAAGCCCTTCATCGGCATTTGGTGACGTCTCCATATGAGTGAAAAATTCTTGAGTGGGACGTTAAACAACAACAAATAAACAAACGGATCGGAAGAATCTCGTTTATGTTGGATATCAAACAGATACAATATCCTCAAGAAGAAGCACATCTTCATCCTTTGCCGAAAGCGTGGATGTTATAAGTGAAATTGTCTGTCAATCGTTTTACTACATTACGACTTTAGGTCCCAATTATGTTCATGAAAATTTCTTTAACAAAAAACATTGAGTAATCTCTCTTTTATATCCGTGCAATTATTTATGATATTAATTAATACAATACAGAGAACGTCATTTGATTGTTTATTTAATCTAGGCAGAGTACCTCAGTAACAGAACTGAAAGCAAAGGATTGTATACATTTGGAATTAAAAGCCCTTAGTTAGGGCGTAACTTGCTTAAGGCAGTAAGGGTCATGTATCTTGGGGACTTTTCATTATTATCATATAAACATTAAAATAAATAAAATTTGTTTCAAATTACAGCCAATTTTCATTATGAAAACTTTATTTTTTCTGCTCCTAATGTCATGTAGATTGTAAATTTTGAATTTACTAGGTATAAAAACAATATTTACACGCCTACCCATTAATTTCAAAATTTACAACATGACACCAGGATTTGTTAACAACAATTTTTTAGAGTCAAAATATAATTATTTTTCAGAAAATTCATATAGTGAATGTATTACTTCAGTCAGCAATATATAAAACTTTTATATATATCACTGGTTCAGTTTGGTATACTATTTTTATCTACAATATTTACATTGGTTAATTAATACTACAAGTTGAGTTAGATCTACTAGGTATAAATTAAGTTGCAGTTGCTAACTACCCAAGAACAAGAATTTCCCCATTCAGCTGTCCACTTCAAGCTAATGTCATGTACTGAAGTCATGATTCGATCTAATCAAACTGTTCAGAATACTGCAGTAGTATTCAGGCTATACTATATCAGTGTTTAGTTTAAATTTAAGTACATGTAGGTTCCATAAATTTCATTTTGAAACAAGTGTTATCACATGACAAGGCAACAGACAATATATAATGTCTGTGTGGAAGATACAACAAATAAAATGTAGACTGTTGATTTTGAATTTTTTAGAGCCTGGAAATTGAAGTTTTTAGATCTACTTAGAAGTAGTCTGGTGGCTTTTTTCTCAAAATAACAACCCATTTCAGTACTTTCAGTACTTTGATTATTAAATAAGTCTGCTTTGCAAATGACCTGAATGCTCTTCTATTTCACTCCTGACATAGTAACTCATTTAGCAAAGGAAAGGACTAAACTCTGAACCAATCAATTGGTACCATTGCGCTATTCAATAACTCACATGTTTTCCTTGATTTTCTCTTTGTAACATTCAACCAAGAATTTTCTAAGAAACAGCCTTGACCCTCCCGTTCTAGATACAAGGCATACAATCTATAAATGTACCATCTAAAGTGATCTCCACGAGTCCTGAAACTATCAACTTACTTTCCACTCGACCATGAGTTCTAAAATAATCAATGTCATCCTCAAAAGCATCCTGAAATGCACTTTGTCTTTCTTTTAGATTGCTTTGTCTCTTCTTCTCAACACTTTGAGCTGTCTTAGCATGATCTTTGGCAAGCTGTACTGCAAAAAATAAAGTTCAAAAGTCTATTAGAGAATGATGCACAAAATAAATTTGTTGTATAAAGTCCAAACCTTAAAAAAGATTTTATAAGATTCAGTTTAATTTACTGGCTTATTTATTCATTCTGTTGTTTGCCTGGTCTTCGTAAAAAGTATCGTAATCATACACAACCTAAGTCAGTCATATGACTTACAGGGATCTATTGCATTAGTCATTTTGCATATATGCATTGTGGGTAAACTTTTGTTACTTTCTCTCAATATCCACACAGCAAATTCGAATGCAAGGACAAAATCACCATCCTCTATGGCATGTTTCACATAAAGTAAATCTCATGATGTGAGAGTCCAGCCATTGTGATATTGGTGCCAGGAAACCTCACCATCCTCTATGGCATGTTTCACATAAAGTAAATCTCATGATGTGAGAGTCCAGCCATTGTGATATTGGTGCCAGGAAATCTCACCATCCTCTATGGCATGTTTAACTGTTTGTAGATCTCATGATGTGAGAGTCCAGCCATTGTGATATTGGTGCCAGAAAATCTCACCATCCTCTATGGCATGTTTAACTGTTTGTAGATCTCATGATGTGAGAGTCCAGTCATTGTGATATTGGTGCCAGAAAATCTCACCATCCTCTATGACATGTTTAACTGTTTGTAGATCTCATGTTACAAAAGAGTCCAGTCATTGTGATATTGGTGCCAGAAAATCTCACCATCCTCTATGACATGTTTAACTGTTTGTAAATCTCATGTTACAAAACAGACATCATGATATTTAAACATATACATTGCAAGACCAATATCACTTTACCTTTAATGCAAGTTTGATTGTATATATATTTGCAAAAGAGACCATAAGACATGTCAATCAGTAAAAACCGAGGTCCCGTGTCACAGTAGGTGTTGGCACATTAAAGAACCCTCACTGCTCAATGGCTGTAAGACCCAAGCACAGGTCAAAATTTGAATCCCTTCACCAACATTTGGTGACATTTCCATATGAATGAAAGATTTTTGAGTGGAACATTAAACAATACAACAACAAGAAAACATTCTTCACCTACCTCGAACTCTTTCCAGTTCATTCAGCTTTTTAGCCTCATAATTTGCTAACTTTTGAGAATCTACTAATTTGGCACATTGCAATTCTTGGCACTCACAAATGTCCTCTAAATGAACCAGACTTGACTCAACTTTGTCATACTCTTCTTCCAGATCAGCTGAAATATGAACATATGTGATCAAACCCATCCTTCTACACAGATATCAATATTGGGGAATATATGCATCACAAATAGTGTAGACTAGTGTATGCATGCACAGTATATATTTACAACTTACGTCCACTGCACATCCATGCACACAGAATGAAGACCCCACACCCACATAATATGAAACTCATTTAGAATGAAATCATGATGGTTCCCAATGAATTCATAATATCTGGGTTGGCCTGTATCTATAATATCTAACCAGTCCAGATCAAAACTCATTTTCTTAAGAATACAATGTATATCTCTTACTATGAAGAGTGTTCATAAATATTTAGTACACATGTATGTTATGCTTTGCCCCTAAATAGTTGTAATACCTTTTATGTAATGATTAATTCTATGTTGGTACTGTAGTTTTACCTAATACATCTGTTAAGTCCTGTAGTTGAGTTAAGATGGCTGGTAAAGCAGTAAGGCTCTCATGTAGTTTCCCCATCACTTCATACTGCCGGTCATAGTTTACATAAATATTTGTTATCTCGCCAGCAACATCCTATAAGGGGAGGAAACTCTTACAGCGACAAACAAAAGCAGAATTATCAAATTTATATAAAACATAGTATACATGTACATAGTTGTACAGCTGTAGATTACATAGTGGAGCAAATGTAAAAGAAAGGGTACTACAGAGGGCAGTTAGAATAGGTTATTAAATGTATATGGTGAAATATTTACGCCCAAGTTTTTGGCACGGAAAAGTACCGAGCTTGCTAGGACTTACATATTTCAAAATATATATTCAACAACCTTTTTCATTACATATCCTAATCAATGAAGAAATGGTCATAATTCAGAATATTTTTTTTAATTCACAACAAATAACAACAAAAATTGCATAATATGTCATGGTTATAGGGAGTATGAATATAACACAAATATGAAAAGTAGTCCCAGAACCTCAATACCGGTCCCGGTTGTATACGGTATGATAAATACATATCTCATCAGGTCCATTATAAAATATCTTATCAGGTCCAGCTTAAAAATATGATTTCCTTCTCCATTTAGCTCGCTAGATGTCACTGTTGAAAGAGCAAAAAGGAAACAACTAGAGATGGGTCTCCCATATCCTTCAGAAAGACAACAAAAGAGAAACCATCTTCTGGACAACTCATGGAAAAGGGAAGAGCGGAAGGCCTAAAATGACATGGCGTAGAACAACAGAAAAAGATCTAACATGGAAAATAATAGAGGCCAGAGCTAGAAACCAGGCTGGTTGGATAAAGCTCTGTGGATGCCTTACATGCCCTTTGGCCACATTAAGACTCAACTCATTTCAAAGAATAGTAAAATCCACTGTCAAAATTCAGAAGTGTACATTTAAGTATTAAACTTTTATAATAATTTTACATGCAATATAAACTCGTTCATTCCTGAATTATGACAGTACACCATATTATTTCTAGATATGAGTGAGTCTAAAATAACTAAATGAGTTTCAGATAGAAAAATATCAGTCGAGGGTGGGATAAATTAATTAGTCCCAACCAAGACATTAGTCGAGGTTGCAATATTGATTCATCACACCTGAGACTCATATTTTTTCTATCCGGAACTCAAATGTGGTGCTTGATTATTTTTCTCGCACATGGACTGCTTGAAATCCTGCTTGTTTACATAACAGTATACATGTATTTATCAGTTTGATTTATTTTAGTAACTGCATCACTCACCCTTCTTCACCCATTGTTTGCAAACAAATATTAGCCCATATTATATAAACACATATACTCAATTCAACAATGTAAAATGTATCAAATGAAAATGTCCTTGATTTACCATGTTTACAAACAATTCAGACGACATGTGATACAAAGTGTTCTGGATCAGCAGTTCCAGATACAATTTTGCAGAACTGGGAAAAAATGTGTGAGAATGGTATATCTGTCACTGCCACTGTGAATGACAGAGCCTCTATTTCATCTATAATTATTATGTCATTAATTAACTCTAAAATATGTAGAACAAATCAGACTATATAAGCATCATAATTCTTATGTTATTTTACCTCTGCCTGTCTGGCATTCTCCTCAGCACCTTCATGAATTTCCTTCCAAACAGTTTGATATCTGGAAAAAAAATGTACAAGCTATATGATATCAGACCACAGAAAAATTCATTTTAACTCACCAACCCCCTGAAAACAATGGACTCTTCTTTAAATCAATGATTTTGACCAGTCCAAATTTGTCTTTAGGGGTGTATGATTTAAACTAAACATAAAACTAATAAATCAGAACTAATCACAGAATACTAATAAATTGCATTGTTAATTACTAGTATGTTAAGCCACACACAATTCTCTTTTAATATGGCTGCTAGCTTTAATGGCTGAGGAAAAGCAATTCAAATGTACACTTGGTCTAGAAAAGATCAGTAAGTATTTAAACTAAGCAACTTTTGGTCATAATCTTCTTATGATCCCGTGGGATTCAAACCCACAATGACTATGTAGGGGTGAAAGACACATTGACTTAAAGTCTGATCCCTGAGGCATTGTAACACAGAGACCCTATACAAGGTGAGAAAAAAATTGAAAAATCACTTTTCACTAGACATCTTCAGCTTGACCCAATTTTTGTATCAACTTTTATGAAACCATAAAGACTAACTATTCTTTGATTTCTCTGATAAGGGACATGTGAATGAAATGAATTAAAATGGCAATAAAGGATTTTGAAAGCAATGTATTAATGCAAAGTTTTAGAGGCAACATTACAATGTAAGACATCATAGATCTAGAAAAAAATACACATAACCAGGGACAAGTACCCACCCCTAACTTCTAGTCACCTGTCACCATGCCACTTGTCCAGGATGAGCAGATGAGTACATATTTCTTGCTCTGGTAAATATACATTTTTTTCAGAAAAGAAGGTTCCACACATACATGTAATTTTATTACATTTAGTCATACTGGTAGTTATTGAAGAAAAACAAAAAAATACATGGTATTGGTATTTAAAAACTATATAGAAAAATTAAGACTTACTTATGGAGAAGTTCTGCTCCTGCTTCTATATTCACAGGGGATTTGGAATATTTTGACAGTTCTTCTTTAGCAGCATCTCTTGATGTAAATGATAAAAACCTGTAAAACAAAAGAAAGGAATTACTTTGTACTCTGCCTAGAAAATAAATTCTTGTAAGGCTACCTGAAAGATTTTGCTCAAATTTAATTTACACAATTTTTACCCTTAGATGAGAGGGCGAATTTAGAGTGAAAGTGAACTCTTCAAGCTAAATAAATGAAGCATGGAAATTCAGGCCATACGGGAATTGGTGATTTTGGGTAAATTTAAGTTGAGGTAAATATTTTTTCTGTCATAAAAGGGGAAAATAAGCAGGGACAACAATTTCCAGGCATACAGTATTAATTTCATAGCCAAATTTAATCAACCATTTATTAATCTGCAGACATTTTCACCATAAACAGAACTTTCTAGCTTATCTATGGTAGTTGCATTTTTTTTTCATTGCCCAGATCATATCATTATGTATAACCCAAACAAACATAAAATTACAAATTCAGTTTTTATTTAGGTAATTATGCAATCGTATTTATTCTTATTACTCAACTGTTACTATTTGAAATTAATTTTAAACAAAAATTAAGGAGTGAAAATACATAAAGATGAGAAGAAAATTTCTCAATATTTCTGTTTCATTTCGTTTAAAAAAAAATTCAAATTTGACATTTAGGTATGAAAGTAATAGGGCAAATCACAAGTCGTAAATTGTTTGTTTTTTCATTTAAATGCTGATGATGCATGAAGATGAAGATTTCTAAAGGTGTGGTTTGTCTTGAAATTTGAATTCCCCAAGAAAGTGAAACTAGGGTTTATCTGCCCTTTATTGTTATTCTCATGAATCTCATCTCAAATGTTTTGAAACAAAAATAAACAGTGTTTGTTCCTTTATGTTTTACATTTATTTAACCTTAATAATACCAGTCATTATATTCCGCCAATCTCTGATTGCTTCATTAAAGTCTGAATGCAAAAGTGTGTTAACTGGAAATTACTGACATTAGAGCATCATGAGATTTGTTTATAATAACATGTGGCGCGAAAAGTAGGACTCTAGGAGTTATAAATTATTTGCAAACATGTGCAAATAAGCTAGAATCAATTGTTTCCTTTTTATTCTAAAGACAAATTTATCTTCTATGAGCTGAAGGAATTGAGAAACGTTCATTTTCAAATTATAGTTCTTTCACATAAGTAATGAATGAACAACCTCAACTTGATAGTAGTCTCTGATTGGTATGTACAATTTGTACAGAGGTGATGAAACCAGTGAATGTGTTGCCTTCAAGCCCTCAAGAAATGATAGTGGATTGAGGGCAATTATTCAAGTTAACATTTATTATAAACTTTAATAATCCATCAGTTCACAATTTTAAAAAGTATAGAAAGAACATGAAAAGTTACATTTGAAATCTTCTCTCTGAAAGATCAAAAGTAAAACAAGAATGGAGACTAGTGCCATGTTAATCTCAGGGGAAAAACAAAAAGATCTAGGACTCATTGAATTATACAAGCTCATGAGTTGTGTCAACTATTTTTTATCAAAAGAAACTGAAAGTGTGTAGGTAAACTTCGAACTACAGCAGGAGTCGTCCATGGCCCGAAAACTTTTGGCACCCCATCCCGTTTTTCCTCTCATTTCAGAGGACAGGCTATATAAATGTCCTGTTAATATCAACTGACCTATCGCCAAATGCCAGACACAGAACCTTTTGGCAAACTTTTCTATTATGACGTCACAATTAAATGGCCATCAAACATTTGTTTATTTATGACATGACAATTAAATGACATCCAAAAAAGCACGTGGAGAGCCATGTGTCAGATATTTGACGATAGGTCAATACACGGACAGAATTTCGAGCTCCTGTGCATAGATCTACAATTGAGTAGTGAGGTGAGAAGCTATACAAAGCACCGGCTATGGAATGTCAAATTTTATTTAATTCTGTTGTAAACTTCAGAAACTATTGAAAATCGTTCGGATATACCTTTCCAACCAGTAAAATTTACTATAAAGATATATCTAAAAAAAATATATGTATTTATCGACAAACAAACAAAAAGTAACAGGGGAGGGCGGCCCTCTTTAGCATTAGTATTAATTGTAATCCATTAGATTATAATCCTACCCCGCTTTGATACTTTCAAACACACTCATCGTATGTGTCAAGCTGTTTAAATTTAATTATTCAAATGTTGTTTTCTTTCTTATTTGAGATAAGAAATCTAAATCATCGGCTTCTTCATACTGAGTTTGCAATGTTGACGTTATCTGCCATCTTGAATGATCATATGGTTGGTCACATGATTAAAATAGTAGTTAGAACCAAACCGGATCACTCATTGCAGACGAAAAATATAGGACTTAATATACTTTATTGTATAGACTTATGGAATTGATATATTTTTTATATTTTGTGCATCATTCTGCAATATTTCAGATACACAATGATAGATAGTCTTTAAAAAAGACATATAAACTGCCTTCTTCATAAAAAATATATTTAGCCCACAATTTACCTAAACTATGATTTAATAGATTGCAATATGGCCGTTTTTCAAATCCAGAACTTAAAAAAAAATTTAAACTTTATTTATTTTACAAGGATTGACAAACAAGTTACAGCAACTTATATAAATATCTCTTGTTGGCTCCGATGTTGGTGTGTGGGGATAATTTGCTGATGGAGGAATCCAGAGTGCCTGGAGAAAACCACACGTCAGAGTTGGCTACCGCCAAACCATGTCACATACTCCCCCGTCAAATCCAAGAATTTAACTTGAGTCACATTGGTGAGAAGCGAGTGTGCTAACCACTGCGCTACCCAGACACCCAAGAACCTATCAATGCATAATATCCAATTTCCAGGCCGTATATATATATACACGTATAATTCAATTACATCATAAATAAATTTAAATTATTTAAAACATTGAATTATTTCATCATTATTTTTTTCATTATTTACATGTTATGCAAGTATTAGCTACAGGAATTTCCTATGACTATTTTTGGTATGGTTACAGGACCCTTCCCAATGCAAAAATAGCTTGTATTTTCCCAAAAAGATGCAAAAATTCCCAATTTGGAATTTTTAAAAAAAATGCATATTTTCCAATTTTCCAGACCCTGGAGTTAGGAACATCCCTTACGAGAAAATAAAGTACAATTATACAATTAATTACTAAACTGAATTAGGCACTAACCATGGAAGAAATATTCGTTGGAAATAATAAAAAGTCATATCCGATACTTGGATTTATCTCAATCTCATGTGACCCTTTATATAAAGACCACCTGTCTATAAAGACTGTTTTTGTAATTTCCCCTGAGCGGTCTTTATACACAAGTTTGACTGTATATATATAGTGAAACCTTGTTATGTCCAAATCGAGTCGAAATTCCGGTTATGTCAAAGTTGAACAGTCAGTCCCAATTATTTTACTTTATATTTATACTCCTTTATTCCAGATATCTCAAAGTTTTTTTCTGGAAATTTCACTTATCTCAAAGTCTTTTTCTGGTCCAAATTATCGAAATATTAGGTAATTGTCACTTGTTATCTCAAAGTTACAATCTGCAACTGAAGGTTTACATTGTGTACCCAAAAATCATACTTAGAATTGTTTACCTACAAAACATGGGACAATCAACGTCTGCTACAAGCAAAAATGAAAGTATAATTAATAATTGCTTAGATCCAAATTGAATTAGGTAGTACCCTGAGCAGGTCTATTTGTTGTTCAATAAGAATAGAAAATATGTGGATTAAAAATTTGTTTATCTCGAATTTCGGATATCTCAAAGTAAACAGGGCAGTCCAAAAAATTTCAAGATTCCACTGTGTGTATATATATATATACACACAAACACACATGTATGTATGATAAATTTCTAACCTGAAGTGATGGTGTGCTACTTTTTCTTTGAAAGTGCATACAGTAGAACCTGTTGTCAATGACAACCCTCTATGCCACTGATATGTGGTCTTAAAAGACAGGTGGTCTCTCAAAAGAGAATCTATTTATAGGATTATTGAACCAAGTGGTCTCACAAGACAGGTGGTCTTTTATGACAGGTTCCACTGTATTAACATGGCAAACCAAGATGGTAAGGGACAACTTGAAAAAGATTCACATGTTAAAAAATAAATACCAGAAAATATATTTTAGACATCTTTATTAGTCTTTATAATGGGATAACAATTTTAAACATCCCCATCATTTTGCTTTTATTTTAATCTTTAAAACTGCCCATGAAACATTTTATTGTACAGGAGACACTCTTATTAACAATTTCTCTTACATTCAGTACAACTGATTCATGCTATAGGAATATATCTTTGCAATTTACCCATATTTTACAAAAAGTTCATACATATACAATTTCCTGTAATAATAACCAGGGGCCCGCTTTACGAAAGGTCGTAAGTCCTAAATCCTACGTCTTAGTCCTAACTGTCATGGGACTGACCAATCAGCAATGCGTTGTCATGGTAGTTAGGACTAAAAGTTAGGACTTGGGACCTTTCGTAAAACAGGCCCCAGGACTTTCATAATCAGATTCAGAACAACAGTAAAACTCTAATGAGAAGTTCCAGGGACCATCTAGAAAAGTTCTAAACATTGGGACTCTGACTCATAAATGGTAACCGAGAATCATGTTCTTTTTAGTTTCTGGTGTTCAATAAGGTGTATATGACTGCTTCAAAACATATAAGATGCATATGGTCATGATATTTAATAATTACGATAGTGCATAAATGAAATCAAATTGTTTTTTTAAAATTAAAGCATTGAGTGTCTATGAGAAGGAGAAGAGGTGCCATGGGGCATTTCGAACACATTTAGAGTTCAAATTATTTGTAGAAATTTTTATTTTACAGAAATGGGTTCAAAATTTTATTCGAAACATAATAAAAATTCAACCCATAAAAGTTATAAATTGTTCATAAGTAGGGTAGAATAACAAAGTGATTCCTAATTTTACAGTAGTTCGAAACATCAAGAAATTTAACTCTTTAAAGTTCAATTCACCAAAGTTCTACTATAAATTCCCTTTCATGTAAATTTGACTTCAATTCATGAAAGTTCAACTTGCCGCTCCCCACACGCAAGTTTTAACTCATCAACCCTGAAAAATATTGGACTCTTCTGTATAGCAATGATTTAGGCCAGTCCAAATGTGTTTCTAGGGTTGACTGGTTAAAGTATAATACCAGTAAAAGATCTCTACTACTACAGAATGAATATACAGGTGACTCACAATGACTCGAATGTCGAAACCTCAACCTTCTCAATCTCTCGAGGTTTCATACAGGTCCCGTATTTTTCCTTCATAAAACAAGAAAATTAACTCTCGATCTCTCTATATATACGTATATATCCATAACACACACATATATAAACATGTATATATAAAAATTTTCTATAATCATTCAACATGTCACTCTAGCAGAATTCATCATTACAGTGATTTAATACTTATGTAACAATTAAAACATTTGTATCTTTCGCTGAGAATGAGTTCCCCCTCCAAAAGCAAAACAAAAAACATACAAATCATCAACATCAACAATTACTGCAGTTACAAATTTCATATGTACCAGTATAAACGGCTTGGTTTATTGCAGGATCAGGACTGTTGGAAACTGGGGGAGGGGGTTTCAGATGCCCAACTCCGCAATAATTTGACAGTGCATGGTTCAAATTGTATTGTTATTACACAGTGTCTTTTCTGCGATAAGTCAATAAAATACTGCCCTTTTCTACAAAGTAAATATTATCAGCAAATACTTGAGAAAGCTGTACAAGAAAAGTTTTGAATTTTTAAATAAAATTGTTTTGACTTGGGCTGACAAGAGTTGAGTAACTTTGTGATAACATAATGATTGTATCATTCAGTCACAGACCCCCCCCAAATTGTATTGTTATTACACAGTGTCATCACTCTGTTAAGTCCACACAATTTAATGACACAACATAATTCACTTTAAATCAACATAATTATCTGATAACTTTATGAGTATGACTTGTTGGCAGAAACAGAACACCAGGAGATACCAAGTCAATCATGAAATACTAATTCCTGGTCCAATTGGTAAAGCTGTTAAAGGTTTGTAATTATGACAGACTGACACATACTGGCAGACAGAGACAATGTTATAGGTCTACCAAAGTAAACTGGCACATGTTTACAACATTTCTAAATTGAATCATAACAGGGATGACGGACTTGTTTTCAGCAACAAAAATATCAGAGCTACAGTAATACATGGAGCCACATTGTACCTGTGCACTCCTATTTTTGGAAAAATGGACAATAGTTTTGGTTTTTGACAAAACCTGGATATGCCACTTCACCTTCGTAGACCTATACAATCAAACTTGTCTATAAAGGCACTCAAGGGAACAGTCAAAAGTAGCTGTTATAGACATGGGGCCTTTATAAAAAGGTTTATTCATTATAAAAAAGTTAACTAAGCTTCTATTTCAATGAACTTTATAGGCAGGTGCCCCTTATATAGAGGTAACTTTTAATGCATGTTTGACTGTACTTAGTTACTGAAAGGGACTCAATTAATACTGATTCATTATCGATTAGGCAAAGCAGTTAAAATGAGGAAACACTCCATTTAAATGCATTTTGAAATTCTGTATGGAAATTATCATGATGATGTAGTGTAGAATTTTGTACTGGAGACCATTGTACTGTAACTCCTCAATATTTATCACACACGGAGAACATTCACTTCTCAAGCAGAAATTGTTTATACAATCGCTCATGTTCTATGTTTTCAAATTTCGGAACAAAATTCACTTTCACAACTTCTTTAAATCCTTCACTTGTATCTGGCATTGAAAATTTCTTTCTGGAAAAAGAAAATAATACCGTTAGTAATACATGCACTGAAGTGACATAGATACATAGATGTAAATCCTATGATATATCCATCAGTAACACAAGTGCAATTTTCCCATAATTTGAGATCATTTTCAGCAATTCAAAATCAATTGAGAAAATAATGGCTCCATCCTTTCAAAATTTCTGTCTAATCTTTAATTTTTTCAATGATGATGCCTTTTTGATGTTCCCCATGTTTATAGTGTACATGGTCTGCCAAAATATTTTAGTACATTTAAGAAAATGCTTGCCAAATAACCAAAGAACGTACTGTTTACTGATACTCGGAAAGCTTCATACAATTACATGTATCTGATAAAACAATGTTATTTACCATATCTAATAGAATCTCGTGAGAGAACCTCTATTTCTCTCAGTAGATAATAGCACTTCCTTAATCCAAATATATCATCACTTTCTTTCAGAAACATTAATTTTCCATAATTCATAATGAACAGAGTCGTAAGTAAATATGATTTAAAAAGAACTATAAAAATTTGAAAAAAAAATAAAGAACTCACTTGAATGAATTCATGATCATGTCATTGATTGGTTGATGAGACTTGTCAATCATCTCCCTATACTGAAATTATAAAAGATATACTGTGTACGTAGAAATTTTCGCCCCTGGTTATTTTTGCTCTTTTATGACAGAAAACATATTCAGCCAGTCTTAAATTTGCCCTAAATCATCATAGTCTCAAGGATGGCATATATGTCCATGCTGAAAATGTTTAGCTTGAAAATTTCACTTTCATCTGAAATTCAACCTCTCATCTGAGGACGAAAAAGTTTTTAATGGTGTAGGAGAAATCTCTGTTACGATATTCCTGTGAAAAGAGCATTTCACAAGAAAACTGGCAAACTCACAAAATCAACTAAGGTTCCGGCAGCTAAGCCTCTAGCCTTCACATCAAATGCTTTAACAACTAAACAACGAAGCAACTACAGTAAAACCTGCTATAGCAGCCACCTCTATATAAGGATCACCTGTCTATAAAGGCCAGTTTTGAAAAGTCCCTTGACTGCATACTTTAACTAAACTGAACCTGTGTATAAGGGTCACCTGCACATAAAGGTCAATATTCTCTGGTCCCTTGGGTGGCCCCTATATACAGGTTTTACTGTATACTGTAAAGTTGTTTAATTTCACGGGGAGAAAATTTTACATTTTTCTGAAAGGAACTTATTCACAGGTATTAAATTTCATGCAAGACCATTTCCAAAATAGTGGAAGTAAAGTTGATATTATATTTGGATTCGTTTATATGATGTTTGATTATATATGAATGAATTTGATAGGTAAAAAACTTATATAATTTTCATTGGTAACATACTTTATAAGTATAAGTTGCTATATTCACAGGTATCTAATTTCGCAGACAGCTGGCCTGGCTCAGTCGGTAGCGCACTCAACTCTTGATCGTGAGGTCATGAGTTCGAGTCCAGTCGGCGGCAGGTCGGTTTCCTGTCCTTCGGACTGTGACAGTAAAATCTGAGGTCCCGTGCCACAGTAGGCATCGGCACGTTAAAGAACCCTCACTGCTCAATGGCCGTAAGTGCCAAGCATAGACCAAAATTTGAAGCCCTTCACCGGCATTTGGTGACGTCTCCATATGAGTGAAAGATTCTTGAGTGGGATGTTAAACAACAATAAACAAACAAACAAACAATTTTACAGTATTTTTAACTGCAAATATAGCGAACCCCCGTGTGAATAAAAGCAACTATACAGTGAGTAGTCTGTACATAAAATTTTTCAAACAAGTAATACTCCCATAGCAGTTTCATTTGATTTTTATATACATACCCTCTCATTGTGACGAGCTTGTTCTGGGGTAATATTAAACACAAAACACCGACAAGGAACTCTGGCCAACTTAGCACACTCTGTATACCTGTTACAATGGAGAAATCATGTTATAAGAAAACAATCTACCTATGACAACTAATAATATAGCAAAACTGTTTTATTGGGGTTTTTTCCCCCTGCATTTTACAACTTTACAGTTACACAGTCAAGGCTCGAAATTAGCAGTGGTCACCTGACCCATGGCCAGTAAATAATCCATCGGGCCAGTAAATTTTTTGTCATAACTGGCCCTGTTGTCCAGTACAAATTTAGAAAAGAAAGGCTTATCTGCATGCTTAGATTATGCCTATGTAAATATATCACAACAATATATTCCATTCTTATCACTCTTTTTTAACCATGTTATATTTGGGTTTTTGTGTCATTGAGTCTTTACCTCTTCCTGGAATCTGGATCTGGATTGGTATTATCTATCACAACACTCTGACCTTCCCGGAGTGACTTGTTACATGCTGACACACACTTTTGCCAGGATCCTAGGATATCCTACACAACAAACATGAAAAAAAATTCCATAATTATGTCATTGTTATCAATTCTTTACACATTCTATATTTATATGTAAGTGAGGAAATAGGATTTTCTGAGATGTCAATCCTCATCATTATTCCTTAATGGTCCCCCGAGTAAAATGTGATTACAGTAAAAATAGGGTTATCAGTAAATTTTTTGACCTTTTTGGAGCCCATATGAGTCCTAGCGCTTTTTCATTTGCAAACACAAGGTATCTTCCAATAAGGATGCCAAATTTAGTTTAAATTTGCCAATTGCTCCTTAAAAAATAGTTGAAAATATTTAAAAATTAACGAAAATCTTATATTTTCTGTTTACTTAGACTTGATGTAAGGTGTATATGACCTTGACCTTTAATACCATGACCTTGAAAATATGTCACAATGATCTTTAGAAAATTCCTAACATCTTTCTCATATATCTTTGAATGCAAAAAGTCAATTATTTTAAGTTAATAAGGAATTTGTATAAAACTGTAATCTTTGCTACTTGAATTGCCCTCACTTATGAACATTTTCGTCCTTTTATGCCCCTTATGGGGTCCTGGCCCCTTTTTATTTTCAAACTTTATGCAGCTTCACATGGGAATAGTTCCATCCTGATAAATCCTGCCATGTTAGGTTAAAATTTCTTGAGAAGAATTGACAATATGTAAACGTTAACAATGGACACTGCACAACAAAAGACAATAGCAATACTTATAGGTCATCTTGTGCCATTGACTCAGCTAAATTTTGAAGCCTAAAATTTCAACATATTTTGCCATGTGTTTTATATAAAGATCTCCCAAAGTATCTAAGATGCTATATAGCTCTTGTGCATACCTGTTCATCTGAAAGGAGAATGACATTTTTAAAACAATGCAAGAAATGTTGTTTTTTTTTCCAGTTCACTTACCGGTATCAACCTCTAAAATCAAATTTAGACTCACCAATATCCATTAACAGTACGTTCCACTTTCACAGGAGTAATTGAGTTATTATTGCAAGCACAAGTATTGTAAAATTTGAGTTTGTTTTTACTCATACACCCCTGAATTCTGACAATGGACTTTTCCATCAATATAAAATAGATTAGTCTAAATGTGGTTTCAGGGGTTGATGAGTTAATAAGATTATTTTATGATAGAAAAATAGCGAGTAGAAATGTGTGAAGTTCTATGCAAGAGTACTTAGAGCAATACAGATAGCCTATGTATAATATGTAGCATTGCATAATCTCTATACTGTAGAACCTCAATAAGTCGAATTTCTTGATATATCAAGCTATTGACTAAGTCCCAAATAATTTTGTTATTCATAGGCTACTTATAAACATTTTATAATTTATACTTTTATGAGTCAAATTTCTTGTTGTTTCATATAAAATTTTGGGCTCATTCTATAAAAACAACGAAAATTTGTAAATAATTCAAAGCAAAAATTTACATGTGGACAAAACTGCCTCATGATAATTCCTCTCCTTCACATACAAACTCCATTTTTGAATTTCACAAAAATTAAGTTAATTTTAGCACTTATTATTAATTATAATGACTGTATATGTCTTAAATGGTTTCGAAGAATGGTTTCCATATTCACCTCAGGGAACCGCTGAAATTAATCAAAGGCCTCAATGGCCACCATGACAATGAGCACTTGAAATATTACAAAGCCTTTTGGATGTGGGTATGCCTAGAAAATCTAACAATCTAGTAAAATAAAATTTAGGTGGATTCACATCTGTAGTTGATAAACTTCCAGTTTTAAAAATTACATGGGACGCTTAGATCATGACAACACTCAATCAACTTTTGTTTTACAGCATCAGCTGTTCTGCGATATAATAGCTATTGGGTATAAACTCACAACTGTTATACACGTCAAGTATTACTTGTCACCACTGATTAAGCATACATACTTATATCTCTTAATCGACATCCATGAATGGTAATTAATTTTTGATAATCATTCTAAAAGTCAGAAAACTTCAGCAGGTGCTGATAATGTTATGTCAACAACATCAAGCAGCCATAGGCCAAAATTTGAAGTCCCTCACCGGCATTTGGTTACATCTCCATATGAGTGAAATATTCTTGAGTGGGACGTTAAACAACAATAAACAAACAAACAAACAATTGCACTTCCGAAATGTGTTATAAAATGATAAAAGTTGTTGTTAAAACAGTGAAGAAGGAGATGGTAAGTAAAACATGTTTGACATGTACATGGATACGAAACTCACGAAACAGTGGCGACGTTGTCTACACTAGCTCTGTCTTGGCTATATGACAATCTCTGTATTCATGCAAGTGTTTTGAGTTAGATCCTAATGTGTATAAATGAATAGTAAGACTCAATATGTTGATTCCTTCATAAATTTTTTTTATTATAGTTTAATTTTACAGCTAATATGATTACTATCATGGTAGAAGTTATAAAAAATGCATGAAGAGTAGGAACACACACTGAATATCCTTGATGAAAGCTCTCATTTTAGTGTACTATATTGTTTTGAAACTGAAGACAAACTGTGAGTTGTCAGAATCTGCATGATCCCTATATACCATTTTGCATTAAAATGCTCAACGCCTTAAAAACATATAATTCGCGGTTACCATCCATGAGTCAAGGTCCCGATGTTTAAATTTTTCTAGGTGGTCCTTTGAACTTTGACTCTTCAACGTTTTACTTATAAAGTTTAAATTGTTCTACACAAGTTTCAACATAATAGATGATGCTAGATGTGCAAAGAATGACCTAATTCAATCAAGAACACCTTATCAATATTACGATTGATATTAAACTTTCCACAAATCGATCTTACCCTATTTATATGTACATATCCTTTAGGTTCCATGTAAGTTTTAGCAAAATAGGTTTTTCCAGCTGAAAAAAAGAATAAATCAGTGTATTTTTATTTTTTTTTTATGTATAGATACATTCTGAATTCAACTGCACTAGGGAAATCAATTATTTCATGCATAAGCATGTAATATAAATACATTGGAACCCAGATATATTGTAATTGAAGGGCAATGAATTTCTCTTTCAAATAAGGAGGGTTTTCCAAATAATTGAGTTATAATGGTAATCAAGTATTTGGCAGGGGAATGAGAAAGAAGTAACAGGGTTCAATATAAGTGAGGCTACTGTATCGTGTAGTCAACTAGCATAAACTTTTTAAATACAGGGAAGGAGATTTTGTATCTATCATTTTTAAAGACTGAAAGATTGTCCCCAAGTCAAGCAGTATTGTTTAAATATTTCATTTGGAATATAATCATATCTGAACAAAACTAGTAGGCACAGAGGAAACTGGAAATTCAAGGAAAACTGTGATCATTTATATACAGTCAATTGATATTTTAGTATGAAAACAGTTAATTCTCTGAAAAGTTTTGCCAAACAGACATATGTGACGACAAATGTCATCAAAATGACTTTTTTCTAAAGTGTAATTCTCTGTCTGTCAGAATGGGAATCATGGCTGACTAGTCAGAAGCAATATATTAAATCAACAACAAATTGTAACGTGCACAAGGGGTCCATCACAATGTCACCTATCAAGATGCTGACTGCACCTGCTGTTGCATAAGGTCGGTACTTGAATATAAACAAAAGCTAGCTATTTGACTAGACATTTTAACTGCCTACATCCATGACTATTACAAAATTATTGTAAATTATTGATTTTAAATAAGTACATACATGCTGGGTATCCCACAAGGACTACAACCTGAAACCAAAAAAATCAGATCTGAATATTCTACAAATTTTGTACATTTACAGAAAGTTGACATAAAACTACAGTCGAACCTGTCCAGAGAAGCCACTCAATGGAAAAGGCAAAACAGACAGGTGGCCATTAGAAAAAAAAAGTTAACAAAGGTTATGTTTGAATGACTGTTACAGAAAAGTGCCCTTTATACAGAGGTTGCCTTTAATGTAAGTTTGGCTATATGTCAGGAATATGTTAATTTGAACATAATCTGTTCCTTGTTTTTTTTAAAGATGGGGTATTCTTTTTTCCACTTTGGAAGAAACCAGAACAAGTAAAGAAAGATCTTACCTCTTTCTGTTTTGACACAATGACTGAATCACTGGGATCCAAAAGTTTCACATTCATACCAAATTTCCTCTGAAAAGAAATGAAATTGAATTCATTTAATAGTACATGTATCATTAATGGTGTCCTGGGACCAGCATCAAAACAACAGCACCCAGTAATAATATCTTACTGTCCATTGATGAATAACAATGTAATTTTTAAACGCTTTAAACAATTCAGGGTTTAAAATGTGTTGTATTTTATCATATTTTATAACCCTTATGTTACTTGTGTGCACTGGTTTTGTACAGATACATCACTTGTACCGATATGCTACATATCAAATCCTCACTAATTTCATTATCCCGTTAGTTAAAACTGTATCATTAATGACCTACTAGCATATCCTTAATTTTCCTAAATTGTTCAAACAATTTATATTAAAAAGTTTGTGACGATCACAAACATCTGTGTGCTTATGTGTGTAACACATTTTCCAAAACTTTCACAACTTCAAAGACTGTCACACAATTCTTATCAGTTGAAGGTCACATTCCAATACTTGTATTGTCCTGAATTAAGGCTTGAACTTCCCAGCTGGGTGCCAAGATTTGGGATTAATTCAAAAGTATTAACAAGGCATCACAAGTGATACTAATCCCCTCACAATGGAAATATTGTAGAATGATATAAGTTTCGTTGAGAAATAATTCCAAATTTCATCAAAATCTCACAATGTTGAATTTTTTAACAATCAGAAGCCTTGATTTGCCATAGACAGCAATGAAACCCATATCATTGAAATCACAATCCCTTTATACCCATAAATTTCAAGTTTCATCAAAATTGGACGATGTTTAAATTTTGACCAATCAGAAGCCTCAGTTTGCCATAGATGGCAACAAAACCCATATCACTGAAAATACACATTAATTCCAAATTTCATCAAAATCAGACAAAAATGAAGTTTCAACCAATCAGAAACATCAGTTTGAGATAGACAGCAACTGAATCCATATAATGGAAATCACAATCCCTTGATACCTATTAACTCTAAATTTCATCAAAATTGGACAAGTTTACCATAGACGGCAACAAAATCCATATCATATAAATTGGAATCCCTTAATACCTATAAATTAAAAATTTTATCAAAATCTGATATTGTTGAAATTTCGACCAATCCGAAGCCTTGGCTTGCCATATATGCCACCTTTTTATCAAGACATAACATACATTTTGCACATCTGCACACCCAAACCTAAATTCTTATGAAGTTTCATGAAAATCTGTTGAGAAATTTACTTATTAGAGCGCTGAAAAATATTTCGATGAAATGAACAAAGGGTAATAAGGGAGCACTGGTTACGAAATTGGAACTCGTCTGAGATATTATCAAAGTTAACCTTTGTATCAAGTATCGTGAAATTCTGTTAAATAATAAACTTGTAAGAGTGCTGCTGACAGAAATATTTCAGTGAAATAAGCAAAGAGAAATAATTGCATGGGTTATGAAACACAAACTCGTCAGAGATATTACATAGTAAACCATTGTATCAAGCAGGGTTTTCCCTGACGCAAAAATTCTGCGTATTTACGCATAAAAATCCTAAATGACGCCTAAAATAAGATCTATTGCGTCCTAGTGGACGCGTTAAATACTTGATGTCTTTCGAGATCGTTTGGGTAAATAAACCAAGCATGCGACCTTTTTCTACCAGTTTGCATCTTTTTTATGTCCATTTCTTATTTTCTAGTGCAGTTCCACATGAAAACCAAGAAAGTGAATTCATCATTTTATTAATAATAAAAGAGGAAAATCTTTACCTCTAATATAGATCTAGAATCAACAAAACAACGTCGTTCATCACTATGGGTACTTCCGGAAGTATAAATTAAAGATGGGATACCAAACCCGACTTTCATTTGAATTAAGGAAATTAAAAAATAATAATGAAAGTACTAATGATAGTTATATAAAATGATTTATTTACACAAATGTTTATGTAAATCATACATATGGTAAAGTACTTTAATACTTGAAATGGATAAAATAGATATAATTTTCAAATAAATAAATTTGAGGCATCAATTAGTAAGCTACATGTATTTAGTAACTTTTCAGTTTTGCATCTATATTTCTAAAAATATGTAATTGTATTACAATTTATAGATTTTTAATATAAATTTTCCACATGATTTCAAATGTAGTTAAAACAACTATATTTTATTTAATTTCTTATAAACCTTTAATCTATAGTACATGTATGTATACAATAATTATATATTGAATTAAGGGAACTCTGGGGGTTCAAGAACAAACCAGGAAATTACGATGGTGTTACAGTAACGTATAAAAATGGCGCTGATGTTTTGTTTCACATATGAGTGCCGAAAAAACTACTCACTCTCCCGACATGATTAAATTATGATCAGAAAATAAATGCTCCACATGTACTCTTGATATTTTCCCTATAGGGATGTCTGTAATTATCAACAAAAGCCGTTTGACATTCAGTTTAATTCTGGTCGAATTGAAGTGGACTCCAAATGGACTCCTAAATTACCAAAGTGGACTCCTAATTTTGTAGTTGTGGGAGTCCATGGACTCCTCATTTGAAAATCCCAGGGAAAACCCTGATCAAGTTTCATGATATTGCATTGAGAAATAAACTTGTTAGTGCGCTGACAAAAATACTGAAAATACTGAATGAAATAAACAAACGGCATCAACTCTGTAAATATGGGAGCATGGGCTACAAAACGCAAACTGGTACGAGATATTACTACAGTAACCTTGTTAGAGCACTGACGAAAAAATTTCAATGAAATAAACAAGGGCAATAACTCTGTAAATAATAGAACGTGGGTTACCAAACATGAACTGCTCCGAGATATTACCATAGTAAACCCTTGTATCAAGTTTCATGAAATTCCATTGAGAAATAAAATTATTAGAGCACTGACAAAACATATGTACGTACGCACGTACGAGTCTAATCCTATATCCCCTCCAAATTTCGTTTGCGAGGGGATAATAAATATTGATTACACAGTTTCTGAGAGGAACTGCGAGAGGACAAAGCAAAAGAAGGATGGAGATTATCTAATAAGTACATACAGGATCAAAATCTGGAAGTTTGAAGTCAGCTTGTTTCTGGAACAGGAAGAATTCTTCTGGAGTGGAAAACCGGATTCCAACATTCATTGCAAACTATAAAAAAAGATTTTGATAGTATTTAATACCTTGATTTGATAGTATTTAATACCTTGATATTAAAGCGATATAAGCTGTCACAATGATTATTTTTGTCCCCTGGCATATAGTCGAGAACATGATAAAATGTGTGTTCAAATACATTATCAAACACGTAAAATATTGTAAAAGATCTTCTTTTCAAAGTTATTTGTTTTATATTCGAATTTAGATTTTCCCGTATCTTAAAAATTCCAGCTGTATTTCCGTAGGCAATGACCTTTCAGATAAACTCTTTCGCCATATCAAATGTACTTCGTAATTCGGTCAGGGGATCTTGGTCCTTTACACGCTCAGACTATGTTAAGGCCGGCTGATTTTTATGTGTTTTATATTTATTTTTAAAATACAGGATGTGATTTTTATTGGAAAGTGTATGTACAGTTTTTGTATTATGTAAAATATACATGAATGCTTTTCAATGCTATTTTAAATACCTGAAGAAAATCGGATGAATATATGAATAAATATATCGGGTCACTAGAAGAAAATTTTCCGACCTTTAATGTTACCTTGAATGCTGACATTGACAAAATTAAAAAAAAATAACTGTGGAGTTGAGCAGTTTAAAATTGTATGTTTCAAGAATGATAAAGCCGAGAATGCGATGGGACGAGTTAAAATGGGTCGAGATCACCTGATATACCCAAAACATTGACAATTTCAGAAATGAATGTTTTGAAACGACAAAAAAGACCAACTTTGCCTGATTTAGGTATGAAATGATGATGTACGAAAATAAACGCAAAGGGTAATAAGAATAGAATGTAAAATAGCACGTGTTTATTGGTCACTCGGTAATCTTCGTAAAAATTTACCAAAAGTAAATTTGCAATGCTCAAAGTAATGGTGGACAAAAAATAACTGATATTACTGGTTACGGTTGGCAAGATTGGTGCAATTTTACACATGCATTTGTTATTCTAACCACCAGATGGTCTCTTTGGAATATATATGAGATAGAATATTACATAAAATGGGCATGTAAAATTTTTCACCTACGACAGCTCATATCGCTTTAAGAAAAAGAACTTCAGTGAACATTTCTGTAAATATTATCAGAGAAATCGTCAAAATGAAAACGTTCTTAAAACGTTCTTAATGTACTTGTGGTATCTATGTAGGCATACCACAAAACATACGAATAGCTTTCAAAGATGTAGAGAAGATTTTCTTAAGACAATGAGTTTATTGCTTTATTTGCCCCACCTAGATCCTGAACCCCTGCTTCATGAGTCATAAATATTATGCTCTTTTAAAAATGTTTTCAGCTTTTCTTGATTTATAGATGTTTAGAAGATTTTCTAAGACTTTGTATATAATAACTACATGGATAACTTAATCCTGTCTGAGACCTTGAACCCACAAAGTACAAGGTCAAGTGCAATGTATGTTGTAAACAATAAGGTCAAGTGCAATGTATGTTGTTTACTACAAAGTCAAGTAATGAATAGCCTTGTTTGCTACAAGGTCAAGTGTAATGTATAGTTTTGTTTACAAGGTCAAGTGTAATGCATGTTGTTTACTACAAGGTCAAGTGTAATGCATGTTGTTTACTATAAGGTCAAGTGTAATGAATGTTTTACTACAAGGTCAAAAGCAATATATGTTGTTTACTACAAGGTCAAATGCAATGCATATGTTATTTGCCGCAAGTTCAAGTGCATTGTATGCTGTTTACTACAAGGTCAAGTGCAATGTATGTTGTTTACTACAAGGTCAAGTGCAATGTATGTTGTCTACTACAAGGTCAAGTGCAATGTATATTGTTTACTAGAAGGTCAAGTGTAATGCATGCTGTTTACTACAAGTACAAGGTCAAGTGCAATATATGTTGTTCTTTACAAGGTCAAGAGTAAACACACACCAGTCTATCACTGCATGAAAAGTCTTTCTTTTTCTTCGATGCCCATTTCTCTGGTCTGCCTGCTGCATCTGCAGAAGACAACAATATAACTACTTAATTAACATTAAAACTTCTTAAAATTATATTAACTGAACATATATTCTGGTAGAAAAGCTGAATTTGAATGGTCTAAAGAGCAAGTCACTTTCTAACTGTTGCCATTTGTCAGTTCATTAACAAGGGAACAAATCTACATATAATGTCAATCAACATTGCTCTTAAAAATTACATTGCTTGGTCATTGCAATGTGTTAAATACTTGTATATACTTTAAATGAATCCCCCAAGTAGTTTTAAAGTTTACATTAAAAATGTCCACTGTTAGATGAGGATGGACTGCAAGAATGAATAACTTACCCCCAACATATAGATGAGGATGGACTGCAAGAATGAATAACTACCCTCAACATATAGATGAGGATGGACTGCAAGAATGAATAACTTACCCCCAACATATAGACGAGGATGGACTGCAAGAATGAATAACTACCCCCAACATATAGACAAGGATGGACTGCAAGAATGAATAACTTACCCCCAACATATAGATGAGGATGGACTGCAAGAATGAATAACTTACCCCCAACATATAGACGAGGATGGACTGCAAGAATGAATAACTTACCCCCAACATATAGATAAGGATGGACTGCAAGAATGAATAACTTACCCCCAACATAGAAAGATTCATCTTTATTAATTCTAATACCATCGTTTCCTTTCTGAAAGTCAACAATATTTTAATTATTTTCATATCTTGGATACCTTATAGTTAAATAACAGATTATAAGTACAGGTATAAAAAATTATATTAGAAATTTTCTAAAACAAAAATCTACCCTCACAGGACTCATCACCTTTGTGGACAGAATTATAGACATTAAGGCATCTTTTTTAAAAAAGAAGATTTCATTAATAGCCTTGTTCAGTTATCCTGCCTAAAGCTACTTTATACCTGGACAATTTGGCCTGTGGTAATTTTTTCCCATTAAGGACAGAAAATGCATTCATCTCATCTAAAGTTCACCCTTAATCACCATTGCATAAAGGATGGCATGTAAGTCTGTAGTTAGATAATTTACCTAGAAAATTTCACCTTCAATTTCAATTCATCCTTTCATCGATAATTGTGAAAAAAACGGGAGCAAAAATCAAGCCGATACTCGAGTCTCAGGTTAATACTGTATGCGATAAAATTGCCATACATGCATTATTCTCCTTTTATCAACTGTTGTTCTACATATTGACAAAACAAAACTAATATTGTATATGTATGTGAATGAGTCTAACCATGACCAATTTTAAAATAAATTTTTATACAAGAGACATTAGTTCGAGTTGTTTTTCTTCTTTCTTTTTGCCCGAAATGAAGTTTACCTGTTCAGGGTCATTACACAATGGTGAATGTCGTGCCCTGCTTGACAGTAAACGAAATAAATAAATAAAATTTCAAACACTACAACACACAAATCTAGAAACCAATAACCATAGGACGGCATACAACATTATACTTTACCTTTTGTAAAAAATCCCACATTCCTTTGGCAGGTTTCCTGTAAATGCCTCCACCTGTGGAAATCAATATCTGAAAAAAAAGATGTGCTTGTTAACCACTGATGCCCTAAACCAAATTACATCAAGAATGCCGAGTCAACATACAAGTACCTGCAACTGATATCAACCCTATGTTGATTATGTTGCACTGATTTTTTTTTTAATTTTTAATTCATTATTGAGAATAAGTCAAGAGATACAGGCTTGACTTTTGTGGGCAATTAAACATCTATCTATAATGTCACTGAATAAAAAGATCCAGTTTTGATAAATGCGTAAACTTACGCTGTGAATATTGTGGATCTCACAAATTAATTTGCACTGACTGCTCTATACTGTAAGATAAAGTTTTCATTGAGCCTATTTTATTTTTGATACATATAAGTCAGGGCTCAACATTAACTTAAAAAAGAACTAGACCAGTCGGACCAGTACCAGAAAATTTTACTAGACCTGACCTCAACATCACTAGACCTGACCTCGGTTACATTAGATCAATCGATATCTCTCTTCCAGAGTTTCATATCCTACTTAATTAGGGTATGCTACATCTAGAGATTTTAATGAAAAACACTACATTTTAATTTTTAATAAGTGGTAAAATATAGCTCACATATTAATTTTATAAATTGTACAACAAACTCGATGACAGGCAGAGGACTTGTGTATATCTATGTCTCATTTTTTAGCTATTGCTGTACCATTAAATGCTATTTACTGCTTTAACTGATTTTTTAAAAACAACATAAAAAACAAATAAGAACAGAAAGAAATTAATGAATTATTTCATGATTGAAATAATTCCATATAATCTCTAGAGTACTCAAGCCTACTAACTCTACTCTAATAAGTAGGATGGGAATACATATAAGTTTGTTCCAGTATAAAATATACATGTCATTTCTGAGTGGTTCAAGTAAAATTATCCTCAATTTGTACACTGTATTCATGCTGATCCTGTTCCACTGATTTATAATTTTATCAAGAACAAAATAAAACCTGAATAGACAGTTTGCTTAAATGCTTTGACAATCTATTTTATAGAAGTCAAGAAGCAAGTATGTATGTAAGTTTCAAATTTTCTTTTAGCCTAATTATTGTAAAATAAATTCTGATTTCTGTTCTGCCCTTTGATTTCCTTGATACATCCTCATCTCTAGTTATGCCTCCATTACTATAAAGAAGCCGTCGTCAGTCACTCAGTGTAGTCAGATATTGATAGTTTATCGTAAGTTGTTCCGCTTTATTAGAGATATCGTGACTAAAATCAAAACAAAACTATCAAAAAAGAAACGTACCATTCTATATGCCCGGTTAAAATTAAAATATGCCTAGGCTAGGCTAGTGAAGCTGCACGTACTTGTGATTTTATGATCGAAGCTTTCCAGTTTCACTTTCAATCTGAATTTTTGCGGGTCCATAGAATTACCGAAAAGACGCCAATTACCGGAATGACGGGACATGTAACTGGATTGAAGCTCCTTTTCATCGTAATGATAATTTTTAGGAATAATTTACTTTTAAATGTTAATAATATAGGTTTTACATTAAATTAAAAGATATTTTGTCGGTATTGTCCTCGTATTTACCGATCTACTTTTCATATTTAAGCCGTAGAAGTACTATGTGATATTAAACCCGACGTACAACTAGGAACAATTTGTAGCAAAATTCCTTGAACACTGTTTTCCTTTTTCACATTAAAATCCCACATTCTTCTTAGTTGTATATAAATAATCTAAAAATGACGAAAACATAATCTTATGTGTCATTCCAGTGGCTTTAAGCGGAAATCCTGGTATCTGAAATTTTTCCCGGTTATTTTATATACCAATCTCTCACCAGAGGGCGTATTACAATATATGGCGACAAAATTGACGAAATGAAAGTACCTATACCGGCACGTAATATCAGCGACATATCTATTATCACAATCACCGGTGATGTAAATAATTTGTCCCACTCTCCGTAATAAATTACAAAAAAGAAGAAAATGGTTTTTTCACAACATTTTTTTTAAATAATAGATCTTCTATCTATCACTGAAGTGATATTTTTAAAATGACCAGTACGGGCTACTTTGACACAAATTAACTAGACCGGACCAATCTTTTACTAGTCAGGGTCGGTCGGACGTGCCTTAGTGTTGAGCCCTGTAAGTGCATTGTTACTGACAAAAGTCACAAAATAAAATGCCTCTAAATTATTTCTCAACACAAGTACCAACTACCTATTGTATAATTTTTCAATTTTCAAACTACTACTGACAAATCATATCTACCTGTGTCATTCACCACTGGGAATGCCAGATTTTATCTACAGGTATGTATTTGAATTTGAAGTCTTTTATGCCACACTCAACAATTTATCAGTTAATATATGGTGGTGGCCACCAATCTTATGCATATAAACTGGCAAACGCAATAAAATCAGCTTAGGTTCCAGCGGGGCTTAAACCTGCACTGACCAGAAGTAAGAGACTTCATGGTTCAAAGCTTGATACTCTAACCACTCGGGCACGGAGGCCCCATCAATAGGTATGTAAGCAGCCAACTTCCCAAAAAATTACAGGGTCAATTTGACCAACACACCTGATTATATCTATCACCTGAAATACAGTGTGCAGATAATATTACATAAACATGACTTGTTACAGGTAGATTAGAACGAATGACCTACCTTCCCCTACTGAAAAATAAGAAAAATTTAATGTTACTTACCTGAACAGGTATGCCTAATTTATTGACTAAAGCTGTAAATTTTTTTTTCAAGTCTTCAATGGTTGTTTTTCCTCGTGACACTCCAAGCTGAAATCCAAAATAATTTTTTCACTTTCTAAAAATTTTAATCAGGAGGGTTATATTTTTGCTCTCCATCACACATTTATGGCTATGTGTCACTTGATAAATAAACAAAACGAATGAAGAACTGTGAAGAAGAAGTGCACTGATTTTGATTAAGTTTTCAAATTTGATCTTAAAACAATGAGTTCTAGAAATACTCAAATTTCCAGTTTTCACTCAGGATGCTCTTTAAGATTTAAGTTCATGCCTTCCACTTGTGCTCTGACCATTCTACTGTCGAACTGAGCTAATGGGAATAATCTAAAATGATTTATCTTAAGTTCACAAACCTGATTTGTAAAAAAGACAATCTTGTAGCCATCACCGTGAAGTTTCCTTAGTCGCCCAGGAATCTCTGGATAGTTTATTCTGAAATATTTATAAAAGAGATAAAAAATAATAATCTGAAATAAACAACAGGAAAAAAGGACATTGTTAGTCACATTACAGGGCCTGAGCCTTTTGAATTGGAAATTTAGCTACATTTTATTGAAATTGGGAAATCTAAAAATACATAAAACTGTTTGAAATTAAAAACATCTCTTCAAATTCATGTTCATTTAATGGGGCCTTATTTTGACCCCCCACCCCAATTTGATAGGGTGGGAAAATCCTGCATTGATTCCCCAGAGTGTGATAAAGTTCTTTAGTCACATCCCATTATCCAAAAATACCCATGAAGAAAAATTCCAAATCAAAGCATTCTTATAGCCTATATGGAAACAAGACTTATGAAGTAAATGCAGCAAACTTACTGGCAGAAAGCCAGTGGTCTTTTCCCCTGGTACATTGTAACAAAATAACTCAATGATTACAGTTAAGTTTCTAAATGACTTACCTCCAATCACCAATATGTGTTGGGAAAACTTTGCCTGATTGCGTAGTAATTATTGTTCCATCTATGTCAAAACCAGCAATCTAAAATAAATTAACATTTGACAATTTAAAAAATATACAGAACAAAAGCAGGGTTTGAAATAGGACAGTGAACGATCGTTCAGCTTATGCTTGGATTACCCGTTGTCAATTTCGGGCAAACAGTACTTTTTCCATTATAATCAAATGTGGCCACTTTTAAAAAATTGTTTGTTTGATGTTGCTTGCCCATACCTTTCAGGTGTGGGTGGGTAGGCAGGTAGGCAAATTATTAAATTATTATAATAAAAAAAAAAATCAAGATAAGCAAGACGGGTACATGTATGCTTTAATGATTGTATAATATTCTGTATACAGGTACATTTTTAAAATGAAGTATATTCTGGCATATACAGTTAATGTGAAGTGAGACTGATATGTGCATTAATGTATAATATATAATTTGCTCATCTGGGCCAAAAGGCCAAATGAGCTATTGCTATGGCCCAATTGTCCATCGTCTATCGTTGCTGGACAGATTTCAACCAAATTTGACAGGGAGCTTGGTCACGTTTGTGATTCAAGCCTGTAAACAATCATTTGATGAAAAAAGAAAATAAAAATCCGTTAATGTAACTTTACCAGAAAAAATCTGGAAAAAAAGAATTTTCAGGAAAATTTACATGTAAAAAAAAATTGGGATGGCAGCATTTTGGGTGGGTAGGCAGGCAACATCAAACAATTAAAATTTTATTTTAGGCCAAGCTGATAATATTAAGGTTATGAATTAAAACATAATGATGTATTTTATCATCTCCGATATTGGTGATTTATTTATAGATGTGTAATTTAACTCACTAACTCCTGAAAAATGACAGTAGACCATTCTATGTATTGATTTGGGCAAGTTTAACTCCAAATTTGGCCACTGGGTTGGATGAATTAACCACTATGTCTAAAAACGATTACAAAGTGACTGAAATTCATTTGCTATTTTAGGAAGGGGGGTTTGCCCTCTGGTCAGTCTACTACCTAGGCAGTCCCCAGACCCTTTGCTTACTTATTGCCTAGCTCTGTCACTACCTACACCCAGTAATCTAAGGTGGAACATCTTTAAAAGAATCAAAATACAGAACTTTGAGTTTAAACTTGATAAAATACCTTAGCTCTGGCTTGAACACCTTTCATAGTACAAACACACAATTTCCCAATATGTTCCCATTTAGTTTCTGATGCCGGCAATCCTTCTTTTTTCTTTGAAGAAATATTGTCACTCTCTGAATCAAGGCTTCTGTGGGGTCCTGGTGGAATTTTGCTTGATATTTTTGAACCTTTGTCTAGCATTTGTGGACTTTTATTGGGTATTTGTGGACTTTTGCCAGACATGTTTTTATCAAACTTTGCAAATTTGTTAGGAGTGTCATGATTCTCATCTTTATCAAATTCATATTTCCTTTTCGCAGCATTTTTCTTCAGTAACTTCAGCTTTTCTTCTAGCTTTTTAATATTATCTTCATCGTCCTCATCATTTGGTACATCATTTTTAGATGATGCATCTAACGGTTCATCTGTTTTATGACGAGGTTTTATCACACCTTTATTTTCTACTTCACTCTCCTCAGAAATATGTTTTTTTTTACGTTTTTCTACTTCTGGTATAACCTTTGAGATTGACCCCGATTGTTTTGAAGCTGACGAACATTTGATCTCATCAACTGATGGTCTCTTAGCTTTGTTGGGCTTTTCTTCTGATTCTTCTTTTATAAACTCAATTTTTTTAGGATACTGTCCCGCTAGCAAATACAATATGCTGTTCTTCTGCATCTTGCATTCTCTTCCTAAAGGTACAAATGTTTAAAGGTTTTTATACAAATATATATGTATGTATCACAAATTAAGAAGTTTACAGGGGTTAATACACCGTTTCTGAGACAGGGTCCTGTATCCTTCCAAATGGAAATTTTACATAGCAATGGGCTAATTTGGGAAATAAAGTAACTATGGTAATTTAATTCGTAAGAATAAAGACACAAAACTTGTGATTCATTTAGCTTCTCTTATTTAACTGACAACATGGTTTTCATCTGAAGACTTCGAAGTGCACTTCATACATGTGCTGAATTCTCCTTTTTGTTGTTTAATACCGAACGTGAATGACATGGTGAACATGCTTGGGAAAGTTTTGCTCAAAATTGGGGAAAACAAATAGCAGATTTTGCATTCAGTGTTAAAACACAGCACAAAAGTAACTCAAAACAACATTCATTTTTGTAAATATACAATAAAATTTTAAGTGTACATTGGGTACTATCATAGTAGCATCTTTTTGATACATATAAACGATGAAATTTTGATTAAGACTATCAATCCATGTTTTCATCTCTGCTGATACCCACGTATCAAAACGGACCATTCAATATTTGCATAGTTCAGTTAATTGCGAACTTTTTTCTGACAAATAGGATATGCCTATTTACACCTAAAGACACATTTGGACTGGTCTAATTCATTGTTTTACAGAAGAGTCCAATGTTTTTCAGGGGTTGATTGGTTAAAGTTAAAACTGTGGTTTTATCCCTTACTACCTAAACCTATTCTGTCTTTAAATTTTGAATGGTGTTTTGTGCCACACTGAACGATTTTTCAGTTATATAGTGGCAGCCAGTTCGTATCTGTGGAGGAGAGAACTTGATTACAATGCAGCGGGCAGACACCACCTGCTTTCCACTGGTAAAATGGCACAAACTTTCTAAAAAAATCAGCTTATGTTCCAGTGGGGATCGAACCTGCGCTGACCAGAAGTGAGAGACTTCATGGTTCAAAGCACAATGCTCTAACCAGTCAAACAAGGAGGACGCTACCTATTCCGTCATATACCAAAACTGACCATCGTCCACACATACAACAAACCAAAAATTGACAATGTCATAAAGGACCTTGCCATACACTAACTGTTGACGAGGTGACCTTACATACAATATGTAGGCAAAGAATTTCTAATGAAATATACAATACAGATCTGACATATCATCCGACTGTATAATTTACAAGGTGATGTCTAAGTGGACATCTACAAATTTCTGTAAACAGATGTGATTCCCGAAGGGTTTCCACATTATAATACAGTGCTCTAATGAACTCTAAACTAACCTTGTTGCAGCTCTGTTCCATCAATGGCTGACGAGTTGCATCCTACTTGTTTAACAGTTATCTCTTCTGACTTCCATCTTGCAATAACCTCTACTGTACAAAAAGAGTGATAATTACTGAATCAATCAATAATCAATTAATTGGCATTATCCAAGACATGACAAATGATCAAACAGGTACAATGTACCTTTACAGAACTACAGCCTCTGTTTGGCAAAGCTGGATCCACTAATATATGAGTGTATATACAGTCAAACTTGTCTATAATGACCACTCAGAGGGAAAGGCAAAAGTACAATGTAGCTCTGTCAATGTAGTTCTGTGACTCTGTCACCTTTATAAAAAGATTTATTTATTACAAAATAAGTTAACAAGGGTTATGTTTGAAAGGACTTTATAGGCAGGTGGCCTTTAATGCAAGTTTGACTGTATACACCTACTGTATGTCCCAACAAATTCAGAAAGTGGTTATTTGTATACAGTTTGTAAAAAATGTCGTTTGGGAACAGTATCATACAGACATCAAATATACATGTAAGCAGAGTCATAAATTCTTACCCCATTGATTACAATTCAAAATAGAGTAAATGACTAAATCTTAAAATCGTGAATCACTACCGCTAAATTTTATTCATTATCTTTCTCAGAAATAAAACTAAATGTTTACAATGTTCTTATGTGCAAGTCAACAGAGGAGTCAATTCACGTGCAGGGGTGTTTCAACAGTATTTTCAATCCAGTGTCTATGGTGATTTATGAGTGATGTGCTGTATACACTCAAATAGAAATAATTGACAGTTCCAATGAAAAATCAACAACAATAGCCTCTACCATTACTGCTAATTGAGGTCAGAAAAAAAAAAATTGGGTTTATCTAGGATCTCAAGTATTGGATGGTCTCCTTCATATTTGAATGCAGAATTTATTACGACTATGACTTTCTTCAAATAAAACAGCAATTTTATTGATAATTTGATGTTTTCCTTGATGCACAGTAAAACCTGCAATAGCATCCACCTCTACATAAGGATTACCTGTTTATAAAGGCCAGTTTTTTCAAGTCCCTTGTCTGTATACTTCAACTAAATTGAACCTGTGTATAAGGGTCACCTGCACATAAAGGTCAATATTTTCTGGTCCTTTGGGTGGCCGCTATATACAGGTTTCACTGTATACTTAAAAAAAAACCACATTTCAGATTTGCTGGGACACACAGTAGATAAAATAGTACAAGGATTAAATCTGATTTTTAAATCAGGGCAAAAAACAGTTTTGAAAGATACATGTACTATCGGATGGTACATGTATCACAATAGATTGTTTATGTCTGATATGATGAAATCCATCCCATAATTGTTTTCATCATTCACAGTGTTTATAATTAAAAAAATGAAAATGTAAATACATGTACATGTATATGTGTGACAAACCTGTCTAGACTTGCTGATATTTTTCTGTATTCTACAGGGTTTTTCCTTATGCAGGTTTTCTGCATGAAATATTTTTGGGACGCACAAAATAAATAAAACCGAGTCCCTGAGGACACACTATAACTCTGTGTAACTAAAGTGATTTTGATTCTGTGACTGATAATGGGAGTCAATTTATTCCATTATTTGGATATGCTTTAGCAACAACCCATGTATAAAGATCATGCATAGCACACATTAAGTCATGAAAAATATGACCCATTAACACCCTGCACTACAAAATTAATAATACAAATAAAAATACAATTAACGTGAACTCTTGAGTCACTTCCGGTTTATCTAAAATTGGATTTACCTTTTAGAAGAAGCGATATACAATTAAAACCAACCACATTTCATAAATGGGTGTTTTGACTATTCAATGTTTCACTTTATGTGGGAAATTGGTAATAAAACATTTGATATGACTTGTTTTTGTGCACCGTACTTTCTGTTTTATTTTGAGTTCTTAATTTATACTAACTGGGGCTGCTAGCGCTGTACCTAGAATTGTACACACGTCTTTTTTATGGATTTTAATACTATATAAGAGGTGTCATACAAAAATTTGTGCATGGATGGGTCAATTAATCAATCAAGTAAGTTAGTTAGGAATTATAAACATCGTTTGTTGTTTTATACGATTTTTGACATATAGGCCTACTGGGTTCCGCCCCGATTTGACGGTAGAACTCGCTCACAGGATTTGATCATTGGTTAATTAGAGCTAGCACTTTAGCATATCCAAGGTAAAGCGAGCTCTAATATTATTGGAGTAGGCGACTGCATGCACTGGCCATTAACTTGATTAAGGCATTATTCATTTTATTTGTCAAAATCATAATCGCCGCCCCTCTAATCAAGAATATCAATATTCTGAAAAATAAGCAAGCCTGCTTTTCATATCAATCGATGTATTTCAGTTACGTTAATTAATATTTTATATAAAAACATACACTGATTTCTAGAACATCTTGGATCAATACATCGAGTGTCCTTGCTTCTTCCAAGGATCACCGTCTTTCCATCGGGAAGGGGGATAGGGTCATGCGTGTTGTTTGGACACACCAGTTGACAGTGTCGAATCATTGTTAAGATTGATCTAATAGAATGGTCTAAATGTTTCAGTTCTTTATGAAAAATAAAATAAAAACAAGTTAACACATTTCCCGATCTGTAAACCTCCAGATTGAGAAATTTGTTCAGCCGTAATCTGGCGCTGATTTTTCCGGTGATGTGATATTCGCACCTCCCTGAAAAGAAAATCTATAAAGAGTTGAATGTGAGCTAGAGCCCGAATAATAGCCCCGCCTCCCTTGGAATTCAAATTCCCCGCGCACCGTTCTTGTACGTTGTTATATTGTTGTTTACTGTTCCACTCAAGAATCTTTCACTCATCTGGAGACGTCACCAAATCTCCGTGAAGGGCTTCAAATTTTGGCCTATGCTCGGCACTTGCGTTCATTGAGCTAAGAGGGTTCTTTCACGTGCTGACACCTAGGCCTATCGTGACACAGGACTTCGGTATTTACTGTTTCATCCGAAGGACAGGGAAAGCCCCAAAGGACTCAAACCTGCGACGATCCGATTACGAATCGAGCGCTCTAACGCGGAGCTCTTGTACGTACAATTCCTGGAACAGTCGTTGGCAGTTATGAGATGGTGAACAACAATAATTTTTACGATAGTGTCAATATAGAAAATCTCAGAAACCAAAGTATAAATCTTTAGGATGTCCAGGATACAGATACATATCTGGTAAAAATGGACAAGTACGGACCTCTGGAAACCAAGAGGTGGGATCAGGTGCCATGGAAGAGTAAACATCCCCTGTCGACTTGTCACACCCGCCGTGAGTCCATAGTCAAATCAAATTGAAATACGTGAGGAACGAATCCTCGTCACAAGTTGTACAAACGTCTCAACAACAGCCAACGAACTGGCTAATCAACATTTCACTTAGTGAAACAGAGTAATCGCAAACAAGACTATTAGGCTGTAACGACCGGCAAATTTGTGAAACGTTGACATCAATAGCGGATTTCGAAATCCCTGTGTCAATAATTTGTCAGTAGTTTACAATAGTTTACAACAGTATATGAAATGTTCATATGTTGAACACGCCCTGGTATATCGGAACATTTCTGAAATATAAACTCCATATGCGGGTGACTGTATTTACTACTTAAATGTGGAATATTTACGATGGGAAAGAGGAAATCGTTGCGTTTGTCGCACAGCTTAGTTGCCAATTTCGCCACTGTGTATATAGTAAGTAAAATGTCTTAGTATGAAGCGTGTGTGGTTGATTCTGTTGTATCTTTATTTTCTAGTTCGTTGTGATATATCGCATTGACATATGTATGAAAATTGTCATTATTAATCGACAAAACGTCGTCGATATATCTAAATGTCAAATTAAAGGACACCGCTAGCTTTTCTTCTTTTGATTCAGCAGTCATCAAACAAGACATCACTATGAGGAATACATTCATACCAGTGCTCATCAGAGAAATCGAATTATTTGGCGTCAGTATCCTATGAATCTCACATGATGAACTTTACAAAGCTATATCAGGGATAGTCCCAGGTGAGACTATACGGTCTTCATCCTGTAGGGAGATTGTTTTAGAGACAAGACAGCAATTATTGGAAAGCAATGTAATGCTAAGAGGAAGATCATGTATATTTATGACAGAAACCAAGGTTTCAATATGCTAGTAGATAACGATTATTGCTAACTTCCATTAACCCATCTCCAAGTAATGAAGATAGGTTGGTATAGAGTAGCTGTGCATCATAAGGGTCAATACATGATATACTGAAGTGTAGAAAATGTTTAGAGTCTGAACATTCAGCACAAGAAAGTACCAACGGGATTGGGTCCAAACACTGTCACATAGCTGAACACATCAAGGAAGAATGTCCTTCCAGCCAGGAACCAAACTATGACCAACAAATCGATGATACATACTCCGTAGATGATCAAGAAGAGGAACTCCAAGATGTCTTCTGGTGAAGAAGGAATAAAAGACAAAGTTGAAATTCTTATTTCATCGATATCATGTACAAGTAGAGGATTTAACGTGGCCGCTGGTACAAAAATGCAAATACAACAATTTCCCCCGAAAACACTTTTCTCGGGGGGGGGGGGGGGCAAGTAAGCAAAGGCAAGAGAAAAAACTCACACCAACAAATCTAGCACTTCTCGCTCAACCAAAGTGTTGACATTAATCCTCTCCATGTTTGCCAGTTAACTTCTTTCTGTTTCATTTGTTCTTTTACTGGTAAAAAATTCTTAATGATTTTCCTGAGGCATTTACGAAGAAAGGTTTCGAGCAGATTTTATCTCCTCTGTTCGCCTTCCATGTTTCAGCACCGTATACTAGTAGTAAAACAGATGTCACATTTGATTTTAGATCTGATTTTGGTCTTATTTCAAGTTGGCTGCTTGACCATACTTTGGATAGATTGTTGTAATCTACTCTGGCATGGCCCACTTTTCTCCTTGTCTGTCCCCTTCTTTACTCACAGTTGTACCAAGACACATAAAAGTGTCAGCTTCCTCTATGGCTTTTCCGTTGATAGTAATCGCTTGGTTATCGGTATTGTTCATTCTCATTACTTACAATTTGGCTTAGTTGATGATTAAACCTATTGATCTAGAGATTTGTTTGTTTGTTTATTGTTGTTTAACGTCCCACTCAAGAATTTTTCAGAGACGTCACCAAATGCCGGTGAAGGGCTTCAGATTTTGACATATGCTCGACACTTAAACCATTGAACAGTGAGGGTTCTTTAACATGCCGACACCTACTGTGACACGGGACTTCGGTTTTTACTGTCTCATCCGAAGGACAGGAAACCGACCTGTCGCCAGTTGGACTCGAACTCACGACCTCACGATCAAGAATCGAGCGCGCTACAGACTGAGCCAGATCTTAATATAACAGTGACTTTGGACAAGAAATAAATGTTTTTTGGGCAATTTAAATACAGATTTTATGACAGTCTTTGGACAATTTAAATACAGATCAGGTCTTTTTCTTCAAAATTAGATGTCCAGCTTTCAAAATGGTGACTTCAAAAAGCTGTTCGATGAATATAAAAAGTCTCAGATACCAAGGTATAAATCACTAGGATGTCGAGGATATAGGTACAAATCTGGTAAAAAATGGGATCAGTGGCCATGGAGGTTGACGAAGTTGAAAAAGTCTACATGAGGGGTGTTTGACTTCAAATTTACAACATTTCATTACTTGTCAATTCGTCTCTAGTTAAACCTCACAACATTTCGTCATTTCAACATAATAACGTAACGCAACTGATAATTTTAGCGTACCAGACGCAGTTAGGTTACTCCAATCAGCTCTTTAAAACACTTGATCCGCCTCAAATTTAATGCTCAACCTTTATCTAAAAGTCTTTGTTCAAAGAAAAAGGCAACAGTGTTCAGTTTGAATTTAACGAAGACTTCATTGACGACCTGGATAGGCCTAATTTGTCAGAGTTGGTATGTTTAGTTCCGAAGCCTACACAGCTATCCGTGATAACCGGGGGAACATAGCACATCGCGATAAATTGATACGCATTGCCGACGCCAGTCCTGCAGGGTGGAAAACATTTTACGAATACCAATGCAAGGATTATGCGTTCGAATCGGATGATAAGAAGATCAGGAATGCCAAGAACCGCGCACTCTTTGACCATACGTGGAATTGTATGACCAGGAAATTTCCGGCGGGGATATTTCTTCACAAAATTCTGTGTTTCTAAACCAACTTCAGTGGATTTTGTTGCTGCAAGTCCACTTATATGTAAATGTGGCCCAAAAGAATTCCAAAGGAAAATAAAAAAGAGCGAAAAGAGGAAAAACAAAGACAGCCATGTAAGTGGTGAAAGTCAAATCAAAGTGTAAGTGACTAGTGATCAGTCGTACGTTGACACCAAGAATGTCAACATCCAAGCATTAACAGTAAGGTGTGTTTACAAATGAATCTACACTTAATCAAAAGATATCCAATACCAAACACCTATGTACCCCAGAGCAATTTTTTTTGTATTGATTTTTCGTGTTTTATCATTTTCTTCCCTTTTATCAGATGTGCATAACCCAACCCATGCATTTTAATTGCAATAAGCCTAGCACCTAGTATCTGGTATTTCGGTACCAGCCGATTATTTGATACTAAAACAATAATTCGCTCAGATAGCCATCTATATTTCAAACTTCTCAAAGTTAAGATATTCATCTTGCAGTGGGTAATCTCAAACGGATTTGGCAATACATTTAGGTTTATTATTTTTCTTGGTATAATTCCATTTTTTCTTTCGAAAATATACATTTATATTAAATCGAGCTCAATTGATGAAGTCTTATTGACAGAAACGATCGTCTTTGTCATTTTTGTTTTAGCCTCATTTATAAATCTATAAGTTTGGTATTCTTTATATCTTTAACAACTTAGTCGGCTGGTGGACCGTTTGAATCCCCTAGAGTATACATAAGCCCAGTACCTGGTATTTCGGTACCAGCCGATTATTTGATACTAAAGTAATATTTCGCTCAGACACCATCATTTAAATTTAAATTTTCTCAAAGTTAAGATACTCATATTACAGTGGGTACTCTTAGACGGATTTGCCAATACATTAAGATTTATTAGTTGGCCTTGTATGATACCGCTTTTCTTTCGGAAATATACATCTATATCAAATTCGAGCTTATCTGATGAGGTCTTATTGACCAAACCGTTCGTCTTTGGCATTTGTTTTAGTCTCGTTTGTAAAACTATAACTTAGATAATGTTAATGATATTTATGCGAGGAATTCACCATGGGTATACGATTTGTTAAATTTATTCTAGAGGAATGTGGACGACCATATATTTGGGAAATGCATAACTTTATCAATATTTGTAATATCTAGGATCTTGTATTTAGGTCTTTGTATGACCATTTTGTCCGGTTGAGAAGAAGTTCAATATACACTTCTATCAAAGGGTTTAATGACATTTATATAATATTTAAAGAAAATTTAGACTTTAAAAGTTACCTTACCAAGTTGTCAACAAAACATTCTTGCCTTATGTGTACATTTAGAACTTGCAATCTTAAATTACCCATAGAAACAGACCACTGTCAAAATACTCCAAGACATCAACGTAAATGCATTTTATGCTATTTAAATGAAATTAGAGTTGAGTTTCATTACATGTTTAAATGTACAGATGATATAATAAGTAAAACGAGAAAACCTATCCTTCCTTTCAAATTGAGAGCCGTCGGTAGAGTGTTCGATTTGCAACCGGATGGTCGCGGGTTCGAGTTTTCCTGTCCCTCTGATGAGAGATTTAAAAATGAGGCTCCGTGTCACACTAGGTATCGGCACGTTAAAGAACTCAATGACCGTAGGTGCCGAGCATAGGCCAAAATTTGAAGCCCTTCACCGGCATTTGGTGACATCTCCATATGACTGAAATATTCTTGAGTGGGACGTTAAACAACACACCAACAACTACTTTCAAATTACGTGATTTGTTTAATAAAAAGTGTATATCCTTTTTTGATAAATATATGTAAATTCATAAAATAGTAAGTTGTAAGAGAGGGAGAGTTTGCTTTCCTGGTAAAGTCATTTTAATTTATAAACCTATACATGTACTTTACACGCATGTACTTCATTTATTTTCTTATACACGTGTTTTCTCTACATTGTATACATATACGTTTAAAGAGAATAGACCATTGTCATTGACATATTGTAAGCCGGATACTCCATCAGCAACTGGTTCGGCGATGGCCAAGGATTTCCGAATGTCAGCAAACAGTAGTTTTTTCAGATAAGTATACTATAAATGTACTGTTAAAAGAGTCTTAATACTTAAAGAGTATTAAAACCAATATAACAGGCTCTATTTTTGTTTTACATGAAAAGAAAATCTCTTATATGGTATAAATATAATCAGAGCTGTGTTCAGATAATTAGAAATGGTAAAACTAGAGCGTATTTGTAAATAGTTGTATTTAATATTCTAAAATTTGTTTACAGGTGCTATTGATTTTAACATTTTCATTTGAATCTTTAAATGATATATATTGCCAAAATGTCACCAATATTTCATTATATATATATACAGAATGACACATGCTTTTAGAATTCGTTCGCCACGATATAACTGAAAAATTGTTGAAAGTGGCGTAAAACAAAAACTAACTAACTAACTAACTATAGAATTCGATGTGTTGGATACACATCACAGAAGGTATTTAACTTTGTACATATTGATACTAGGCCCTGGTGTGCTGTAGGAACATCATTGCAAATAGGTGTTTACATTGCTACATGTACACATATTGTTTTGTGCATAAAATTACTTTGTTTCACAAAAGGCCCTGTTTGCCAAACAATTTTCTAACTGACGTACAACTACGAACCGGTTTTGTGTTCTTTGCCCAACACAGACAAAACTATTGCTAGGTATATAGTGCATTTGGCAGGCACTATAAATTCTGAATCTAAAATTCAAGAACCTTCTCTCGCAATGTCACTGATGCATTATTCAGCTGGGATTCCTCATCTGTGCCTTACCTCTCTGTTCATACAAGTGACAGAAGGGCTATCAGAGAGTGCTGTAAACCTACAATTAAAAAGGAACCCATGTCAGCTCATCATTTATATTCTCTTGTTAAGAATTGGAGACAGAGGATTGTTCTTTGTTTGATTTAAGGACACATACCATGTGTTTATTGGGTTACTCGGGTTTTCTGAGATTTTCAGAGATTTCTAATATAAGAATGCATGACAAAACTTTTCATGAAGGTCACGTTGCTATCACCACCCCTCATAGTTAAACAGATAAATTTAAAACAGGTTCTCTCTGTTTTAAATTTGGGAACACGAGGACGAACTACTTCTTCGCGGGACAAAAGAGTAAAGATCACAGAGTAAAAAATGTTATAAACATAATACCAAAGTTACAATGCTCAAGACGATCGTTTCTGTCAATTAGACTTCATCAGCTGAGCTCCAATTTAAAATGTATATGTATTTTCTAAAGAGAAAAAGGTATCACACAAGGTCAAATTATAAATCTAAAAGTATAGCCGAAATCCGTCTAAGAGTAACCACTGTAAAAAGATGTCTATCTTAGCTTTAGAAACTTTGGAATTTAAATGGTGTTATCAGTACTAAATATTACTTTAGTATATGATTATCAGCTGGTACCGAAATACCAGGTACTAGGATTATGTATACCCTCGGGGACTCAAATGGTCCACCAGTAGTGGCAACTACCTAGTGGTTATAAATATTATAAACATAATACCAAAGTTACAATGCTCAAGACGATCGTTTCTGTCAATTAGACTTCATCAGTTGAGCTCCAATTTAAACTGTATATAATATAATAGGTTCTGGTACAGATTTAGCAGACGCAGTTAGTTTACTCAAATATTTTTCGCAGTCTGCATCCATGTCCAAACAGTTATTATGCTAGGTAAACATTAAATTAATTATAAAATCTTTATCTAAAAGTTGAAAGAAGACAAACCTTTCAGTAAACTTAGAGGTGAAGGAAACATGATACAATTCAAGATTAATGAAGGAATTGTGGATGAACTAGATAATATGACAAATATCATTCCAGACAATTTGTCAGCCAAACAATTAATAAAAGACAATATTGTAATATTGTTTTGTCATTTGGTCTCTCTTCGACTCCCTTCGAAAGTATTCTCGAAATTCTTGAAACCTTCGCGATATTCAGTAGTAAAATACAAAAATCCATGTCTTAGATTCAGGAAATTTATCACAGATTCTCTGTTAACAACTGGTTTTTATATTCATCAGAGAAAATCTATAATATTGAATCCAGTTGAATAATTCGAATGACTATATTGATACTGGAACTCTTTAGATTTCACTTAATAATAAATTCTTCAAAAGCTAGGATAGTCATCTTTGTTTAGTTGTTACTGTTAGACGGTTTTGGATATACATTTAGATTTATTATTTGGTTTTGTACGATATATCTTTCTCTTTCGAAAATATTCACCTATATTAATTTGGAGCTCAACGGATGAAGTCTAATTGACAGAAACGACCGTCTTGAGCATTTGGTCTGGCCTCTAGTTTTACAAAACTATAATTTTCCTATAATGTTTATATCATTTATAACCACTGGGTCACTGTCTCCCCGGATGGACTGTTTGAATCCCCGAACGGGGGTATACCATAGACCTAGTACCTGATATATCGGTATCAGCTGATGATCTTCAATTAAAGTAGTATTTCGCACTAAATTCTTCAAAAGCTTTGAAAGTCATTTTTGTACAGTGGTTTCGGCTATACATTAAGATTTATTATTTGGTCTTGTATGATACCACTTTCTCTTTCGAAAATATTCATCTATTTTGAATTTGAGCTCCACTGATGAAGTTTAACTCAGAAACAATCGTCTTGGGCATTTGTTTTTATCCGCTTTCTTCAAAGCCAAGGTAAAGTGGCACATCCGAGTTCAGTAGAAAACCAATACAATACGGTCTACTTTGCAAAAATAGGTGGTACAGGTAAAACATATTGTCTTGCACGGACTCCATGCATTACTGAACCTATAATACTTTTTTGACGACAAGTAGCTTGTCAACCCTATTATGATCTGATTAAGACGCGTTGTGTTTGTAAACATGTGCCAATTTATCTTGGAAGACCTGTACCTGAGAGACGCGGTATAATAATGAGAGTTATCTCGCTTTTCTCTAACCTGCGTTCTGGACGCTTGATCCAGGGTACGGAAAAATAACATCCATGTTCCCTGTGATGGGATATTACCCATTGGTGCTATGTAGCCAATGAAGCACGAGGTTCGTGGGATAGAGAGTATAGTGCGTCTTTATTAGATTCGATATTACCGGAAATTATTTTTTGGAAACAAAATTTTAGGTCGTACAACTGTAAGTATTTGATATCGTACAATAAGAAAAATGTTGTTATATACTCAGGGCTCCCTACACATTGGGGATTTTGAAAATGTATATTTAACCAGCGAGATATATATATATATATATATATATATATATATATATATATATATATATATATATATATATATATATATATATATATATATATATATATATATATATATGTGTGTGTGTGTGTTAACTTTATATATTGCTGATTAAACAAAAAACGTTGTACACATAAGAACGTTCTATCATAATCTTCCAAACTGAATGAAGAATCGCCAAATAATAATTTATGTACAGTTAAAGTAACACACGTCAAATATTTTCTTTGAATATCATAGCAGGGACAACTTAGCAGACAGTGGGAAACATGGATAACCACAAAAGCAAACCTTCCTGTTGGCTAAATTAACATCTTCTTTTATTAAACTACATTTATTTCTTAACCTAGCTAAATAAATACAGGTACTATTTTTTCGATCTCCTACATGAAAATAAAGTGGAACCTAAGGTCATGTTTTATTAACTGAGTTAATTGAGCATCCCATACCTTTATTGTAGAAGGAAAGCCTGAATAGATTGTACTATTTAATTTGAAAATAAAAAAATCTCAGATACCAAAGTATAAATCTATAGGATGTCCAAAATATAGGAACAAATCTGGTAAAAAAATGAACAAACACGGACCTTTATAAATCAAGAGGTGGGATCAGGTGTCATGGAGGAGTAATCATGCCCTGTCGACCGGTCACACCCGCCGTAGTAATATCAAAATGAAATACGTGAGGAACGAATCCTCGTCACAATTGGTACAGACGTCTCAACAACCGCCATCAAACCGGCAACTCAACATTTCACTTGAAACAGAGTAATCGCAAACAAGATTATTATACCGACCGTAAAATTTGCGGAACGTTGTCATCAAACGCGGTTTTTGATATCCCTGTGTCAATAATTTGTCAATGAGTAGTTTACCTCTGTACATGAAATGTACGGGCATATTGGATCATTTGCGAAATATAAACTTCATATGCGGGTGACTGTATTTACTTCTTAAATTTGGAATGTTTACGATGGGAAAGAGTAATATATAATCTTTGTTGTTACGTAGGTTCCTTTCGTTTTTTCTCCGAAATGATAAAACGAATGTATTTTAAGAAAGTAAGGGCTATATCATGATGATCTTATAAAACAGATCTAATTTTCGATGTTTCCTCTTCGTTGCCAGTGTCAAAATAAAGTGAATTGCGGCTAGCGTAATGGTAATCCGGTTCCGATTCTAGCCGCTGACAGTTGGACTTTGTTATTATTTTTCAAACCCAAGATAAGTGAAACTGCCACAACTTCACATGTATATTCCAATGTGTGAAGTATAAAAGTACTAATATTGTAAAGTTTTGACACTTAAAACTTAATTCAGTAGTACGTGTACATAATTTGCCAGTATGCAGAGTAGCAAATGATATCTATATGTGACGACCACTTACCAGTAAACATAAAAGTCAGACCTAAATATTTATGCTCACTAGCGTTATGTAATATTGTACCGTCCAATTTTAGTTCTAATTGATTACATGAGTAATCAGCACAAAATACAAGACTTCTGTTTTGGGAGATAAAAGGTAACTTACCACTTTTCTTCAACCACTATTTTAGAATTTTCAAATATCGAATGTCATCGAGTGTCAAAAAAGAAATACGAGATAAAATTGTGGCATTGACGTTTTCATCACGTGAATTCAGAACGTTTCTGAAATAAAGGGGCTTTTTATGCCTTGCTGCATGTATTATCTATCAGTTTTATAAAGAACTACAACATCATCCTAGACGCTATGGCATTTTTCTGAGTGTTTCAGAGCTGAGGTGCAACTTTTAAACCAATACAAAGACGGATGATTTTCAGGAAATGAAATCTAATTACAGATATTATGGGATTCTGTGAAAAAGGCATCTGTAAGCATTTTTGTTTGCAATACAACAATCTAAAATGTTTATTCCATACAAATGAATTTCGTTACACAAACACGGAAACTACACAGATAATGTTATTGCGTAATCGTATATATATCAGCGATACATTGGTGTTTATACATGTATATAGTAAGGAATATAAATGAACACGTGACTTTTGACCTGTTACGATATTTGGGGTAAATTACAAGTAAATGCCAGTAATCATTAGTTTTCAATATATAGTAGATTATATAGTTTGTACTGTATATGCATGTCTATAATCTGTATTTCCTTTTGACTATTAGTAATAAACCATACAATACTATACTGTTCTAAAAGTGATAATACTAAACCGTGTCAACCCAACATACCGTAGAAGACTGGGAATTCCACATAAATAATAAAAAACTGAATTAAAGGTTCGTTTGACTTCTTTTATAATTGCATTGACCTACCCTTAACATCAGCCTGGGTGGCTCTTAACGATTAAACTTTTAAAGACTACATATTTCACATACGTTTATAATACTTAACATATCTGACGAAATTATTTCGGACAACAATAAAGTATTTTTTCTATGATATTATTGTGGTAAGTGTTTGATGTTCAGGTAGATAATTAGTCAATTTAAGTATCGTTTAAATACCAAACAGTTTATGTGTATACCTGCGATCGTAAAATCCATTTCTAAACAATTTAAACTGACATACTTATGTCTATTCTATATGTTCAGTTATGCATAAGATAATTGAGTGAATGGGCAATTGTATTGTTTTGATCTGATCGCTGACTTTAACCGCGAGTCTCGGTTTGTTGGTTCAAAGCGTTTGTGTTGGAAGGAAAAAAATCCTATGCAAACGCTGCACATATGGGCGTGTTCGTATGTGCATCTGTGTATTAACGATATTTCGTGCCAAAGTATTGAAAGGACTCATTGTTTTTACAGAGGACTGGATTCAGTGTTTATAGGTAATATATTTTCTGTATTTAATAATTTGCTATATATTAGCCATGTATATTTTGATATTTCGTGCATGCCAAAATAACTTATTGACTGATCTATTAGCTTATACGAAGTGATTGCTACAAAGCCCATGTTGTATGCATTTTCAAATCTATTTTAAAATCCACTTCTTAAATCGAGCAAAGTCAGTTGTACGAGACCGTGAACTTCTATTCTGCATAAAAATGGAATCAATCCCATTGTAGGCATAAACATGTAAGCATTATAATTAATATTTGTCTGTTTATTGTTGTTGTTTGTTGTTTGCTGATGAGATTGGCATTCTGTGATTTAAACCTGCATATTTCAGAACTACATAAACATGTTTGTAAGAGATAGATCTACTGTTACTTTATCTATTGCTAATCTTTGTTTAGTCTAAGCTTGACATTTCAATACGCTTTTGGACATTCTCAATCCCACAGCTGCACCAACAAGTCTGCGAGATCCACTTTGTTTCTTTGCAAAGAAATATTGGAGGCTTAGAAAGATCGTTGATAGTAAACCATTCATTATAATATTGCTCCAGTAGTCGCTCTTTATCAAATGCATATAAATATTATAAACATAATACCAAAGTTATAATGCTCAAGACGATCGTTTCTGTCAATTAGACTTCATCAGTTGAGCTACAATTTTAAATAGTTTATCTAAAGAGAAAGTGGTATCAGACAAAGCCAAATAACATATCTAAACGTATAGCCAAAATCCGCCCAAGAGTAACCACTGTAAAAAGATGACTATCCTAGCTTTAGAAGAATTTAGAATTTTAAATGGTGTTATCAGTGCCAAATATTACTTTAGTATAAGATTATCAGCTGGTACCGAAATACCAGGTACTAGGTTTATGTATACCCTCGGGGACTCAAACGGTCCACCAGCAGTGGCAACTACCTAGTGGTTATAAATATTATAAACATAATACCAAAGTTATAATGCTCAAGACGATCATTTAGACTTCATCAGCATATAAAATTAGAATCGTGATTACTTTGGGGAACTCTGACGTAACTCTGTCGACCGTGAATGCTTTAAAAGATGATAAACTGGCTATTTATATTCCATATTTTGTCAAAGCCATTTATGACACGTATTGTAGTATGTTACGTAATATGCATTAAAAGATCAAAATAGCGGACATGCTACTTTTGCTATTTACATACTATATCTAAATGAATTATCTAACAGAATTTACATTGAGCGATTTGTAGTGCAGAAACATGTCTTTATTTCCTTTTCTAAAGAATTTTCCCAAACGAAAATATCCAAGTCTCTATTTTACTAACATATGTGTATTTCTGTTTAACATACAGATATTAACACACAGATACCAAAGTATTAATTAAAAGAAGGTTCATGAGACAACATACAAATGAGGTGAAAATTGGACACACGGACCTCTGAAAACCCAGGGGTGGGATCAGGTGCCACGGAAGAGTAAGCATTCCCTGTCTACCAGAAACAGCTGCTGTGAGTCCACAGTTAAATTCAAATGAAATAAGTGAGAAAGAAATTCTCGGTAAAGAAGATTCATCAACCACTATCGAACAGGCCATTCAACATTTTCCTCAGTAAAACACTGTAATTGCAAGCAAGGTTATTATACCGACCGTAAAAAAAACTGTTGGTCGTTCATATATTCTCCTTCAAAGAATTTCTTGAAATTATGTTCATAAGTTGTTTCCAGCATAAAATGTTTCTGTTTACTGATTAAATGTCATTGCTTTCTTTTTAAAGTTGTATTCCCCATTAGGATTCATGGGGTCAGAAATCCGTCTAGGACGTTTCCAAAGTTTCTTTTGTAGATTATATAAAACCAATGCAGACATTCTGACGAAAAGACTACGAGAGAGAGTGTGTCTTTATTAAAGGAATCGTTACAGATATAGACAAGTAATTTGAATATCTTTAAAAGCAGTAATACAATATAATTGTACGGTCGGTATAATAGTCCTGTTTGCGATTACTCCGTTTTACTAACTGGAATGTTGAGGTACCTGTTCGATAGCGGTTGTTGAGTCGTTTCTACCAACTATGATGAGGATTTCTTCCTCGCCTATTTTATTTGAATTTGAATGTGGACTCACGGCGGGTGTGACCGGTCAACAGGGGATACTTACTCCTCCATGACACCCGATCCCACCTCTGAATTTCCAGAGGTCTATGTTTGTCCAATTTTCACCAGATTTGTATATGTATCCTGGACATCCTGAAGATTGATATTTTGGTATATGAGATTTAATATATGCAGCTTTTGTCGTGTGAAGCATCATCGAATCTGTCTTAAAAAACAGGGGCTCGTTTTACAAAAAGTCTTATTTTTGGGACCCGTTTTACGAAAGGTCCTAAGTCCTAACTACCATGGCAACGCATCGCTGATTGGTCAGTTCCATGACAATTAGGACTAAGACTTATGATTTAGGACTTAGGAACTTTCGTAAAACGGACCCCTGAATCCTAAGTCTTAGTCCTAATTGTCATGGGACCGACCAATCAGCGATGCGTTGCCATGGTAATTAGGACTTAGGACCATTCGTAAAACGGGCCCCAGAAATCTGAATTAGAGTATTATGAATCAGATCGAAGAGACTTATTATTATCTTTCTATGAAATCATATTGTACACTTCAAAGGGTAAACAGTCAGTCAAATAGATAAGTCAAAGGTCATTCTAATTTTGAAGAAATATGGCTGATCTAAATCCCCGATTTTGGCTTAATTTCAATTTTGAACAGGACGTTTTGTCCATTTACTATATGTTACATTTACATTTTCGTAAAAGGTTATGATTTGTAACCTGTGGAGATATACGTCACTCAGGTGTTAATATCAAACACCTGTGTTCACACGAACATTAACATCTAGGTCGATTAATCAAATATAATGACCAAACATGGGTAAAGACATCGAATATACCCCTGTGGTCTGTGTAGGTCCTTTAAAAACATGAATGACATGTCTACCCGAGTAACACTGATCTTATTCAGGTTCATTAGGAAGTTCGAATAGGGCTTTGTCTCTTCCATCTTAACGCATCGCTCATTCACAAAAATATATCGGTGAGGAAAAAATCACTGACCATATTAAACAACAGGACGATTGTCACTGAACACAAGTGTCGAACACACATGATCTAGGTCTTCAAATCAATGAAACGTTAACACGGTCAGAAGTTCAGCGTTGTATGTTGACAAAGTACTGAAGAAAAAGTATTGAATGAAATTCTTACACATTATATTTGTGTAAGATTATAATTGAATGTGCGTTTTTCTTTGAATTTTTACATATTTTTGTGATCGATCTAACTAGGTCTAGATCTGCAGCATTTCGGTTTTCGTCAAAGAATTTGAGTTTATTTAAATTTTCGTCAAGATAAGTATATTGTTTTAAATCAATAATTTTGAGTTTGATTATGGCCCACATTCGGCAATACTTGCCAGAATCATGGAACTTTAAATTCCTCCTGAAATACTTAGCTTTGATGGCTTTTCAAACACGCCTTATATATGTAAAATGGCAAATTGTACACTGTTAGAAATGACATACAAATGTATTTTCAACATTCAATATCTAAATGTGACAGGTGTAGATCTATCTTGCCGAAAACCTTGTACCTGTGGTGGGTGTGTTTTTAAAAAATGACATCCCCTATGGATACTGTTTGTGCTCCACTTCTTTGTTTCACATTTCCATGAGGAATACACTGTGAAATCGATGTAGTCATTTAACAGAGTACAGAGAATCTTACATTATCACGTTCGGTAAATTATGGCTAGGTATTTTAGTACTTCCGATACCCTTATATCACCTGCATATTGCGTTTGCGTCTCACATCAAGTCTTATATTCTTAGCTGTTCAACAAACTACTTATTGACAAAATAAAGTAGTGTCATAATATGACGAATCTCGTATAATATCAGCAAATCCTAGGTTTACCGATGCTTTAATGCTAATTTTGGCAAATACCAGATATCACTTTCTATAATGCTTAGTTACTTTTCGAAAATAGATTTCAAACATTTAATATAAAATACTGCCACAATCAGAACAGATAATGTAGGCAGTGGTGAGTTTTAGTGCAAGGTTCGGGACCCGAAGTCTCTAGATTTACTCAAATCGAATACTGTAAATTGGTAAACACGTATTTTGGCCATTTTAAATTTTGGCCAATTTAGCAGTCCTATTAAAATGGCCAAAACTAAAACGTCCAAAATATGTACATATTCGAAATCAGGATCCGTTCTAACATTAACCCGGAAACATTTCTAATGTTAACTTTCATAGGAAAGTTTGAGCGGTCGCTGGTCACAGATAGCAGGTGGGCACTACATAGGGTAATAAATATCGGAAATGAGCAAGGGAAATCTTGAAAAAGGTCTCTAAAGGCAGATTTGATCAATGACAAAAATTAAAATAACACTTCATTTTATGACCAAAGTGACCAAATTTTAGCAACGCCAAAATATCCCAATTTACGGTACTCAACATTTATTTTATCATTTTGACTATAATAGTTGTTTGTAAAACTTTCTCGAGGTGACTGACCAGGAAAACAATATAATTGTTCACGAATGAGACTGTTTACAAACATAGAACTACTCCTGTGGTCAGTGTAAAGTCCTACAGACCATACCGTGTGTGTAACGTCTTACAGACCATACCGTCTATGTAAAGTCTTACAGACCATACCTCCATGTAAAGTCTCACAGACCATACCGTCTATGTAAAGTCTTACAGACCATACCGTCTATGTAAAGTCTTACACACCATACCGTCTATGTAAAGTCTTACGGAGCATACCGCCTATGTAAAGTCTTACACACCACACCGTCTGTGTAGTCTTACACACCATACCGTCTATGTAAAGTCTTACAGACAATACCGTCTCTGTAAAGTGTTACGGAGCATACCGCCTATGTAAAGTGTTACGGAGCATACCGCCTATGTAAAGTCTTACAGACCATACCGTCTATGTAACGTCTTACAGACCATACCGTCTATGTAAAGTCTTACAGACCATACCATCTATGTAAAGTCTTACACACCACACCGTCTATATAAAGTCTTACAGACCATACCGTCTATGTAAAGTCTTACAGACCATACCGTCTATGTAAAGTCTTACAGACCATACCGTCTATGTAAAGTCTTACGGACCATACCGTCTATGTAAAGTCTTACACACCATACCGTCTATGTAAAGTCTTACAGACCATACCGTCTATGTAAAGTCTTACGGACCATACCGTCTATATAAAGTCTTACAGACCATATCGTCTATGTAAAGTCTTACAGACCATACCGTCCATGTAAAGTCTTACGGACCATACCGTCTATGTAAAGTCTTACGGAGCATACCGTCTATGTAAAGTCTTACACAACATACCGCCTATGTAGTCTTACACACCACACCGTCTGTGTAGTCTTACACACCATACCGTCTATGTAAAGTCTTGCAGACCATACCGTCTATGTAAAGTCTTATACACCATACCGTCTATGTAAAGTCTTACGGACCATACCGCCTATATTAAGTCTTACAGACCATACCTTACAGACCATACCGTCTATGTAAAGTCTTGCAGACCATACCGTCTATGTAAAGTCTTACAGACCATACCGTCTATGTAAAGTCTTACAGACCATACCGTCTATGTAAAGTCTTGCAGACCATACCGTCTATGTAAAGTCTTACACGCCATACCGTCTATGTAAAGTCTTACAGACCATACCGTCTATGTAAAGTCTTACAGACCATACCGTCTATGTAAAGTCTTACAGACCATACCGTCTATGTAAAGTCTTGCAGACCATACCGTCTATGTAAAGTCTTACAGACCATACCATCTATGTAAAGTCTTACACGCCATACCGTCTATGTAAAGTCTTACAGACCATACCGTCTATGTAAAGTCTTACAGACCATACCGTCTATGTAAAGTCTTACAGACCATATCGATTATGACATATGTGTCTGATTACGGTTGGAAAAACACTTTGCCAAACATGACAATAGGGATATTATTCCTACTGAATTCCACTGTCGGGCCTAGGACAAGTGCAAGGTATAAACTTAGTACATACTGCAAGTCTCAAGTCACGAGCGATTACATATTGAAAGTACTTGAAAGCAACCTAGTAATCTCATTTTCAAAATCCATATTTCAACTTAGTATCATAATTCGGGTTAAAAAAGGGCCAGTTTACACCACTTAAAAAACATTTTATCATAAGACTGGGTTATTTCAAGAACCCCTGGATTGTACAGGTATATATCCTATTTAATATCGTCCCAACAAATTCCTCCAGTAACCGACTTTGCGTGTCTAACTACATAGATTTTAAACAAATACACGGTTAAAAATTTCGCTTACATTGAAGCAAGATGAGTAAATAAGTCTTGACGGGACAACTTACACCAACAGAAAATATTTATGCATTTTGTTATCTTTGGGTGGACAAAGCTATCGATACATATGTGTATTTATAGTTTGTAACCCTAGAACAAATTTCAAACATCGTCACCCTGTGACCTCCTATTGCCTCGTGAGATTGTTATGCATCCCACTAGTTTTCTACGTTACAAGTCTGATCCATTCAATCGGGGTTATCTATTCCCATACACTGTATCATTGGAATTTTTCATTGTGTACATAAAAAAACCTATTTCTGTATTGAAGTGGCAAGTTCACTTTTTCTTTTTAAACTAGATACATGTATATCAGATGTCTCAGTTGTTGTCATCTCGGGTCCTTCAGGTTTCTCAATACTTTTGTTTGATCAAAGGAATATAAATTTATACTCCCCACCCCTCGGTGATGAAATACATTATTTATTAGTATAAACAGCGGTATGTCCGTGGTTGCCGGTTCAAACCACGGGTGTGTATTCGAATTGTTAGTACCATGTAACGTAAAATAATAATAAAAAATAAATAAATAAAAAGGATGTAATAATGTAGTATATGACGTATAAAAGGGTGTAATGATGTAGAATATGGCGTGTAAAAAGGTGTAATGATGTAGAATATGGCGTATAAAAGGGTGTAATGATGTAGAATATGGCGTATAAAAAGGTGTAATAATGTAGAATATGGCGTATTTTAAAATGCAAATAAAAACATAATGTTGCAAAGTGATGGGTACATTAATAAATGTGAAAAAGGCGAAATAATCCAAAAGTGCGTAGTAGTGCTGAACTAAATCAGATAAATCCCGTGGTGATGAATCAAAGGAATATCGTGATGTTGAATAAGAGGATATCAATATCATGGTGTTGGATCTCTTGGTGTTGACTCCTAAAAATCTTATGGAGTTGAATAAGAGGAATCTCCTGAAAATGGCTCGGAAGAATCGTCAGTATGGGTCGAATAAAAATAATTTCGTAGTGTTGAATCAGAAGAAATCAATATCATGGTGTTGAATCAGAGGAAATCAATATCATGGTGTTGAATCAGAAAATTATTATGGTGTTGAATCAAAAGACTCATGATAATGACTCTTAATAATCTGATAGTGTTGAATAAAAAAAATCGCGTGGTGCTGAATCAGAAAAATATTAATACTAGTTCAGAAGAAATCAATATCATGGTGTTGAATCACTTGGTGTTGAATCAGAAGAATCTTATGGTGATGACTAGTGGTAATGAATCAGCAGAATTCCATGGCCTTGAATCAAAAGTAGCTTGTAATGAATCTCTTGATGTTGAATCAGAAGATATCTATATCATGGTGTTGAATCACTTGGTGTTGAATCAGAAGAATCTTATGGTGATGACTCGTAGTAATAAATCAGAAGAATTTCATGGTGTTGAATCACTTGGTGTTGAATAAGATGATTACTCGTGGTAATGAATCATAAGAATTTCATGATGTTGAATCAGAAGAATCTAATTGTGTTGAATCAGAAGAATCTCATGATGCAGAATATCGTGGTAACGGATCAGAAGAATCCCATGGTGTTGAATCAAAAGAATCTCGTGGTGTCGAATCAGAAGTAGCTCGTGCCGTAGACGAATCTCATGACGGTGTATCAGAAAAATCTTATGGTGTTGAATCAGAAGAAGCTCATATTGATGACTCAGAATAATCTTATGGTGTTGAATCAAAATAATCTCGTGGTGTTTAATAAGAAGAAATGAATGAATTTCTTGGTGTTGAATCAGAAAAATCTCATGATAAAGACTCGTAGTAATGAATCAGAATAATTTCATGGTGTTGAATCAAAAGAATCTCGTAATGCTGAATCAGAAGAATTTCGTAGTACAAAATCAGAAGAATTTCGTAGTGCAAAATCAGAAGAATTCAATGGTGTGAATAAGAAAAATATTATGATTTTGAATCTCTAGGTGATGAATCAGGCGAATATCGTGGTTTGATCAGAAGAATCATACTGTGGTGTTTATCAACGGAACCTCAAGGTGTTTAATCTGAAGATTTTGTTTAAATTTTGTTGAATGAAAGGAATCCCGTAGTGTTCAATCAGAAAAATCTCGTGGTGTTGAATCAGACGAATACCATGGTGACGAATAAGGCGAATTTCATGGGGATGAATGTCATGGTGATGAATCAAAAGAATCTCATGGTGACGAATAAGAAGAATATCATGGTGACGAATAAAAAAAATCTCATGGTGACAAATCAAAAGAATCTCATGGTGACGAATCTCATGGTGACAAAAAAGAAAAATATCATGGTGACGAATAAGACAAATATCGTGGTGACGAATCAAAAGAATCTCATGGTGACGAATCAAAAGAATCTCATTTTGACGAATCAAAAGAATATCATGGTGACGAATAAGACGAATCTCATGGTGACGAATCAAAAGAATCGCATGGTGACGAATCAAAAGAATCTCATTTTGACGAATCAAAAGAATCTCATGGTGACGAATGTCATGGTGACGAATCAAAAGAATCTCATGGTGACGAATAAGACGATTTTCATGGTGACGAATCAAAATAATTTCATCTTGACGAAACAAAAGAATCTCATGGTGACGAATGTCATGGTGACGAATCAGAAGAATCTCATGGTGACGAATCAGAAGAATCTCGTGGTGACGAATCAGACGAATCTCATGGTGACGAATCAGAAGAATCTCATGTTGACGAATAAGACGAATCTCATGGAGACGAATCAAAAGAATCTCGTGGCGTTGAATCAGAAGAATCTCTCGGTGATGAATCAGAATTTCTGAATTTCGTGGTGTTGAATCAGAAGTATGTTGTGGTGCTGATTGAGAAAAATCTTGTGGTGTTATCTCATGGTATTTAGTCAGAAGAATCTGGAGGTTTAGAATTAGAAGAAACCCCTCATATACCATTGATTATCAATCCAGAGAGAGAAGGGGCAGATACTGTGAGAAAAACTAGATAATTTGAAATACATCAGAATGTTAACATTCAAGGTCTAACTTTGATGTAGTTTACTCTCCCATGAACTATCTTTTCAACTTAAATGTCAATAATTTGACAAGATTGATATTACTTTAAGTGACCGAAATAAATGAAGCAACAAACTTGCTACTTTAGTTTTGATTTGGTTTTGAATACCTATGCAGTCTTTTATTACCTTTATTTATTACCTGTCCGAACACCACATTTACGACAAAAGGTAGAAGTGCCGTCAAATAGTTTGGAAGTGGAATTATTCGTATCGCAAAATACAATTCAGGTAGTTTTCTATTTACGGCGTATGAATAAGGTATTGTCAATTGTCAAATAAACGATAAACTTGATGTCCGAAAAAGATTAAAAGTTTTTTATTTGTATTTTGAGGGGACTCTCACAAACACGGCTAACAACTTGGTTTTCCTTCAAACAAGACATCTATATATTTGTAAAGTTGTTTAGATATCGCAGGTAAGTTAAAGGACATCTAGTTTACCTGTTACAGGTGATACGGCTGATATATTATCATTACCAAACAAACCATCACTTTCCTATTGGATAGCTCAATAATACATCAATAAGAATATATGATCGATGTGGTGTCGTCTTTGTATTTATTCTAATTTGTATTCGAATTCTCCCGTTAAATTTTGGTCACGTGGGGGTGAAATTGACATAATTTTTACTTAATTCCTATCGTTGACTTTTCATTAAAATGGGCAACAGGTCTTCCCAGTGTTAACCAGGTGATATAAGTCAGATATGAATAATGTTTTGTTCACTCAAACCATAATCCTCGAGATTTAGACTTTAAGTCACAAACTGGGTGAACGGGAACATATTTGGCAGCGAAACTATTAGTGTTTGTTTTCAGGTGTTATAACCTCACCTATAGTATACCTGTACAATGTATGGATAATCAAGTGATACCTGTGATTTTCAGAATGAAAGAATTGTTGTCGAAAAAGTACCTCATCGATGTCACACTAACTCGTATTTGCATGAGTGGCTTGCAACTGAGCCAAAGAAATTCTAGTACCTTTGATGTTTATCAGTTTAGAAAGAGGACGTCGAATTTCACACCTTTGAAATTGAAATGTTGTACTTTCTGACCATATGAGAGTGTAAATATAACATTTCATTTACATATTTAGTTTGACGTCTCAATCCTGAGAGGTAAGTATAGAAATTTTGAAGAGTTTTTTTCATCTTACATGGATATTAAGATAGTGCTTATGCATGGCACTGGTAAAATTTGGATAAGAACCGTGATCGTGTATGGATTTAAACTTCGTGGAACTAAACGAATGTATTTCAGATGAAAGGGTAAGAAATAGTGTTTGTTTTACATGAAACGTACCACAGTCTGCAACACTCGTGCACCACCATCCTTCTCTCTCTATCATATGCATTTTCAGTCAAATGAAGTGCAACGCGTCACGATCTGAACAATCGTCTACCAACATCGTTCTCTCTCTCTCTCTCTCTCTCTCTCTCTCTCATATGCATTTCCAGTCAAATGAAGTGCAACGCGTCACGATCACTCGTCTACCAACATCGTTCTCTCTCTCTCTCTCATAATCATTTCCAGTCAAATGAAGTGCAACGCGTCACGATCTAAACAATCGTCTACCAACATATCTCTCTCTCATAAATGAAGTGCAACGCGTCACGATCTGAACACTCGTCTACCAACATCCTTCTCTCATTGCCTGTCTGTCTGTCTATCTGTCTCTCTCACGTGCATTTTGTTGTCAACTATTTTAGCAATAGGCCTAAGACATAACAAACATACTGCGTTTACCGTACAGGATCTAGTGCATGTAAATGATATTGGATTGCAGAGACCGATTTCTCAGTTCATTTACATCTTGTTTTTGCGAGATAAAAGAAAAAATATATAAATAATACATTGCATAAAGAGATAAATGAACAAAGTTATGAAAGAATAGCATACTTTATAAGTTTTGCTTTGTATCCATACTGCAGCAATTTCGTTTTTTTTCCAATTAAAGAATGCAAAAGGCACGTCTGGAACACAATGGTTCCTTTAACACTTACTCAAAGATCACGTGGTTCTTTGGTTCTTCTTAGTCTCCTTTAAAGAGGCATTAGCTGTTTTTTTTTCAAAAGAATTTCATTTCTTTTTTTTACTACTTAGATTGATATGCAGTAACAAAATAGATATACACAGGCATAAAAACTCGTAAATTCCTATAAAGTTTGGGAAAATTGCTTGAGAAAGACAGGTTTGGCAATTAATTCAACCTTACTATTTGTATATACATATCATTGACTTTATTTTCACAAAATATATAGGAATATAAGAATTTTTATGCCTGTGTTTAGCTTTTATTTTTTATTGTACATCAAGTACAAGTAGTAGAAGTAAGAAAATTGAAATATATTTGGGGGGGGGGGGGATACATCTAATGCCTCTTTAATATGCCCATGTGTTTGGTCTGTAATCTTGGTATTATATTAAAGTACAGAACCAAGTGGTGGTCCCAAGGTGATGTTTCAATCAGTGAATCTTGTGAAGTAGCCTTTTTGTGTAGATAATTTCCAGATTAACTAGAATTTCAGAATAACTATGTTTTTCTTCTGTATTTCTTGGCTGAACTTGGATACTTCAGTACATTTTCAGTACAATACCCTGTTTACCATAATCTAAATAGTAATAAACTCGACTGGCTTAGTACATTTTAGTATATTTATTCAGTGTTTTCTTGAATTGTGATCAAAATGGAATTTTGTAATAAAACTGCTGGACTACCTGCAAGGTGTATGTTTATTCTCTTTAGATCTCTTGTTCCTCCACGTACTTGTCTGAATTTTATTACTGATTAAATGTTGAAAACTTCGGCTTTTAAGACCGATCATGTGTTAGAATGACCAGACCTTAATCCAGGTCTTATATACTTATAGGAGAAATTGATTTAGGGGGTTCAGCTGGTTCTTTAAACATGTGTTTATAACTTTAAAATCTTATTAATTACTATTTTACAGGTATATACACTTAGATAACAAAGATTGTGTATTAATCATGGATAACAAACATTTTACATTAATCCTACTCACCCCTAAAGACACATTTGGACTGGTCTAATTCATTGATTTATAGCAGAGTCCATTGTTTTTTAGGGATTGACAATTTAATCTCACACATTGACAGGTCAGTTTAGCCTTTAAGTCAAGGGAGAAGTGTATAAACATGTTTATAAATACCCCTTCTCTCCTACATGAAATGAAAAATACCAGAATAAAAACCATCAAACTATAGAGCATAAAACAATTGCATTATCAAAAGGTTGATAAGAGAGATAGAGAGAGATAATAATGTGTGTTGGGTGGAGTTATATTTCACTTAATGGTTGGCTATACCTACAATAATACTACTCTTGGTAAAGTAAGGTTATAAAGTGCCACATCCGTGATCTGTCAAAAAGGAAAATCAATACAGTGGAAACTTTCTTTAGAGAACACCCCATCTGCCACTGAAATGTGGTCTCTCAAAACAGATGGTCTCTCCAAAGAGATTTTATTTAAAGAATTATTTAACCAAGTGGTTTTCAGAATATGGTCTCAGAAGACAGGTGATCTTTCATGAGAGTGGTCTCAGAAGACAGGTGATCTTTTATGAGAGTGGTCTCAGAGGACAGGTGGTCTTTTATGAGAGGGGTCTCAGAAGACAGGTGGTCTTTCATGACAGTGGTCTCAGAAGACAGGTGGTCTTTCATTAGATGGATCTCAGAAGACAGGTGGTCTTTCATGAGAGGGGTCTCAGAAGACAGGTGGTCTTTCATTAGACAGATCTCAGAAGACAGGTGGTCTTTCATGAGAGGGGTCTCAGAAGACAGGTGGTCTTTCATTAGACAGATCTCAGAAGACAGGTGGTCTTTCATGAGAGGGGTTTCAGAAGACAGGTGGTCTTTAATGAGAGGGGTTTCAGAAGACAGGTGGTCTTTCATGAGTGATCTTTCTAGACAGGTTCCACTGCACCGTACTGTTTAATTTCCAAAAATAGGTTGTATAGATAAAACATTTTGCCTTGCATGGATTCCATGCATTAGTGTAGTTCTAATATTTTTGTGTCAACAGTTAGACTGTCACAACAATTATGACTTAAAAGGCATTGTTTGTAAACATGTGCCACTTTACCTTGGTAGACCTATACTGGTACATGTAATTCATAAAGGGAGAGAACTCTTTAACATTATTTGCAAATATTGATCAAAAGATGGAAACTTAGATATTTTCAAATAATTAAATAACTTTCTTTGTTTAATTTCAGGTTAAAGGAAAACAATTTCAAATGCTGACCTTGTCGACTCTTTATCATGTACACAAATAAAATTCCAAAATATCTTAGATATCTCACATGCAGATTAAGGTGTATCATGTAAATGTATACTTTGGTGTAATGGTTGACACACATCACAAATACTGATTGTGGCCACATTTCGAAACAAGGAATATCTCATGGAAATTAATTTTGTACACAGTTCCTGGGTCACATTGGAAGGTCAAGTGGACATAATTCTGTTCATAGCGGAACATTTTACAATCATTGAAAACTGCCATATTTCATCTTTGTTATGAAATGATACTGAATGTGGCCATATTTAGATGCAAAGAATAAGTGAATGAAAAATATTCTTTGCAGTTTTTCTAAATCATCTGTGTGTCAAAGGGAGACAACTGAACTTCATGGACTTTATCGGTCATTAAAAAATGAGAAAATTTAGTTTTGCTACAGCAAGGAATATACCATTTACTTAATTATGGAATGGACCAACGACTTGAAGACAAAAACGGATAAAGATCTGATACAGTTGTTAAAGACTTATACAAAAGAGTTGGAGAGAAGTATACAAACATTGAACAGTGTGGATAGAACACCACAAAAATGTCAAAAATGTCAGCTAAATAGCAAAGCATCAAAACTACCAAATCAGAATGTCACTCGATGTCAACATTGCTACAAAAGCCAGTTTTCCACATATTTGTTATACAAACGAGTAGCATATGCAAAGCTCCAATCAGGTATGTTTTTTCTGATATCTCCATCTTTGTGTTTTGTCAGTTATCTCCCCTTTCATAAAAAGCTGCCTTTTGTTCTCTGTATTTTACTGTGTACAGCTTATGACAAATATGTCGGATTATTTACTCATCCTACATCTAATTATTCCAGATTTCCCCAATTATTTGTACGCAGTCTTTGTACTTTAAATATATTATATGAAATATCAACCAAATTAAAAGGAAATATCAAATTACCTCCCTTTATTCTCAGACTGCAATGTTTATCGCTGAATGCATTTTTATCGACATTTCACCTTAACTCACACTTTAAGAAGACTTTTGAAAATAAGTAAAGGAAATATAACGGAACATATAATAGAATATAGTAGAACTGGTGTGAAACACTCTTGCTCTGAAGAACTCCTGCATTCAAAGGCAAATAGATGTATGGCTGAAATAGTAAATATATAAAGCTTCCAAGGTAAATTGACACATGTTTACAAATATATAAATCTTCCAAGGTAAATTGGCACATGTTTACAAATACAAAATCAAAGTACAACAGTGGTGACAAACTTGTTTTCAGCAACCAAAACATTAAAGCTACAATAATGGATTCATGTTTTACTTGTGCATTTCTATGCTTGGAAAGTATACTATATATTATTTTGTTTTTTACAGAGCTTGTATGTGCCACTTTACTTAAATGTTATAGACCTTTACATGTGTATAAAATATAGTGATATGAAATAGTGTTTTATTCTGTATAGTCTGCCATACACAATTATGTCTATTATATAAGTCTGAGACCAAGCCAAAGGCTATTGAATATGACAGAACATAGTGTAAAGAATTTGTCAGTTACTTGCACATGGAACGCACAGACATAAAATAATAACATTATTAATTAACTCTCCCAATATGGTGTCAAATCAGCCTGGATTTATCATCAACTTATTTTAGTTTCTCTGATTTGTTAATCCTTAAGGGATAATTTGGCCATTTTTTTGTACATGGAATAACTCAGTTTTACTATAAGTACAAATTATTATCTTAACCTTTATATACTTTGTACAAACATGATGTTTTAAAATTTTTATCTAAATGATCTTTAATTCTTTAATACCTAAACTTCTTATGAATTCCAATATGTTTCGCTTAAGTGATTGATAAATCCTTCGAGGACATCTGCCCTCAGTACATGTACATGTATATATTGTATCGCAAATCAACACCTCTGTGGATAGACTCATGTAGTGTGTTTGATGGCTTGATGTTTACATGGTTTTGACGCCCTCACCACACCTGGATTTTGAATACCTTGACATAGGATCGGTGTGGCAGATCACATGTCTTTGTTGATAACATTTCCTTTTCTCTGTTTTGACCAAACACAGTAACGGTCACATTGTTGATGTCCATTGTTCCATCCCGATTCAAAACGTTTAGATGACCTGCACATCTGATCAATTGGACTCATAATGACAGGAAAGTGTTATCTTTAACTTTTGGGTCACAAAATGTGACAGATCAGATGTAACTGGACACTGTGGTCATTCTAAAATGAAATGTAAAAAGAAATTGAATTCTGAATACATTTCATTCTTGAAAATATCACAAAATTTTGAGTACTGAAGTGGCAAAGATTTGCATAGAGAGAGAGGACATTTTATAGACATAACCCATGGATTAACAGAGATTGTTTGTTGGCGGTAACTCAAGCGTAACGTGACAGTGGTGATTTTCATTGATGGATTGTGCAGGTGGGTTTTAAATATCTGTAATAATACAAAAGCGTGAATTTGTTACTTGATTTTATCGTAAATATCCAAACTACCGGTATAAAGGTAGCTCTACATGTAATGTATACATCTAGACTTTTCTGTGTTTATTGCTGGAGGTTTTAAGTAGGCCCCTAATGAATTTTCTACTGAAGAAAAAGGATATCTTTTGTATATAGGTATATTGTACATAAATGAGATTAACTCATTAACCCCTGAACAACGTTGGACTCTTCGATCTTCAAATCACTGACTTAATTAGGATAGTCCAAATATGTCTTTAGGGGTGAATTAATTAACTGTCAACAAATATATTTTATAGATAATGTGTATTGTGTAGGTACTACAAGGTATAGTAGAACCTGTCTTGAGTGACCTCTGTCATGAAAGACCACCTGTCTTTTAAGACCACATTTTGGAATCCACTCAGTTAAATATCTTTCTTACGATGCAGAAAGGGTGGTCAGTCAATACAGGTTCCACTGTATATACACTGTTCAGTATTTGATAACTCATATCATGATTCAAACAATTCAAACAAAAATTTCTGTTCAATTTTTTTCAAAATACAGTGGAACCTGGCTTAAGAGACCACCCTTTGTGCCACAGAAATGTGGTCTCTCAAAAGAGGTTTTATTTACAGATACATTTAACTGATGAGTAGCTTTCAAAAAGAGTTATCAAAATACAGGTGGTCTTTCATGACAGAGGTCTCACAAGACAGGTTCTTCTGTACCTTGTTGTACCTACACAATACACATTATCTGTAAATTGTAGTGTGCTAATCACTGTGCCACCAGAACACCCAAAGTAAAACAGATTATCATTTTGTACAATTTGTACCTAGACATTAAGCTAGTCTTACAATGCAGATGGGGGTCTCTGTGGTTGAGTGGCTGGATACTTTAAACAACACAGTCTGTCACCTCAAGTCTCACTGGAATCTAAGCTGATTTTGTTTCTCACAAAATCAGCTTAGTTTGTAAGTTTACTTGAGGACGACAAGGCTCTCTTCCTGGGAACCATTGTAACCAGGTTCTCTCCTCCATCACAAAACACTCGTCTTCCTGGAAACCACTGTAACCAGGTTCTCTCCCTATCACTAAAAACTGGTCATCTTCCTGGGAACCATAGTAACCAGATTCTCTCCTTCATCACTAAAAACTGGTTGTCTCCATATGTCTGAAAAATTGTTGAGTGTGAAGTTAAAGTACATTCATGATTCAAATACAATGCAAATGGCAACATGTAGCCCACACAGTGTCCTGTGAAATGTATTCTATTTAGATGTCATGTGAAATGTATTTTATTTATGGTTTGTTTGTTTATTGTTGTTTAATGTCCCACTCAAGAATCTTTTACTCATATGGAGACATCACCAAATGCCGGTGAAGGGCTTCATAGTTTGCCTTTACTCGGCACTGAGGTCCTTTAATGTGTCGACACCTACTGTGACACAGGACCTCAGTTTTTTAATGTCTCATCCAAATGACAGGAAACCAACCTGCCACCGGCTGGACTCAGACTCACGATTTCACAATCAACAGTCGAGCACACTACCGACTGAGCCATGTCGGCTCAAAATATTATGATGCTATAACATTATATAACATTTATTTATGGCAGATGTCAAGTCATAATGTAAGCTGGTATTATACTTATACTTAAGTGATCAAGTTTGGAAAGAGTCAGAAGAGTAGAAGAGAGAAGTACAAAGTGGCACAATATATTGTTTATTCTTCATTTATTAGAGGCATCGTTGTCTTGAAAATGTTTAGATCCTCCCCATAGCCTTAACTATAAGAGTGCACTAGTATAAGATAGATAATGACCAGTAACTGGCTAATCACGTACATATTGTTCACCTGATCCCTACTTAGTGTTATTGATTTTCCATTCACACTTTGTTGACATATACGTATATAATATTTTTATAGACAAAAGTATTTTCTTTTTACTAGATATAACAACGCAAGTTATTGGTTCATAAAAGTGTTATCTGATATTGATTAAAAAGTACCGTACATTTGTATAGATGTATTTAACAATAAGGCCATTCCCATAGGGCTGTCACTGATGATAAATTCTATATTGATATAATAATATTGAAAAAAAAAATATATTGATATATTGATAAATAGAATAATTTGGTACTTCTATAAAATGCATTAAAAATATATAGATTCATTATGATATTTACGGTACGTGTTTTATTGTGTATTTTACTATCTGAAGATTAAAAAAAATCATCGCAAGGAAAACATTGTTTATTTGAACAAATTGAACAATTAAAATAAAATATAACAGTTCAAGAAAATGAAGTAAAACAAATGGAAAATTTTGAAAGTTGTAAAAGAAAATACATCGTGAGAAATGCATTATGAAATGTATCGATACTAAAAAAAAATGTATCGATTATCATATCAAATCAATTTGTATATCGATACATCGATATCGAGTCTATCAATGATAGCCCTACATTCCAAGTTTTATTTATCTATCAGGAAAAAAACCAACAGAAAAAAAACAAGACATATTTATGAGAATAAATGCAATTATGTTAACAAAACCGAAACAAAGTTAAACTTATAAAATCATATTTTTGGCACATACATGTACTAATAAATAATTTATGAAATGTTAGTTTTCAGTTTTCACAAAAACAAAAGTTCATTATTTAACTGTTCATTTTAGGGCTATGTTCCCTATTTTTTCCCTCTATGTTTGTGTTTTTTCTTTTCTGTATTATGATCTCAAAAGCAATCCATCTTCGGATGCTAAACAGAGAAAAAAACTTGGAATGGCCTAAGGCCAAACATAAAAATATGTTTGTTTGCTGTTCCCCGACCCAGGGGTCCAAGGGTTGGGTCGGTAAAGTTCAATTATTTTATTTTTTTTTTTCAAAATTTTTTTTTTACTGCGAATCATTAAAAATTAAGTATAATACGAAAAATGATGTAGTAGTGCTCATTACCTTGTTTACTAGCCATATTTCTTACTATATATAAATAAAAAAAAATATTTTGACGATCGTGGTAGAAAAAACTTTTCAGTCGGGCCATTAAAATCGGGTCGGTCGGGGAACGGCAAACAACAAATATTTTAATTTAGGCCTAATGAATAAATATTAAATGTATGGCTAAAACTGATCAATTTCCATATACAGTGAAACCTGTATATAGGGACCACCCAAGGGACCAGAAAATATTGACCTTTATATGCAGGTGACCCTTATACACAGGTTCAATTTAGTTGAAGTATGCAGTCAAGGGACTTGAAAATACTGGCCTTTATAAACAGGTAATCCTAATATAGAGGTGGCTGCTATAGCAGGTTTTACTGTATATATATATATATACTGGTATATATACATGTATACTGTGGAATCTCATTATCTTGAAACTCATGGGACCGCCCCTATTACTTCGAGATATCAGAAATTCGAGGTAACCAATATTTTTTATTGATACAGTATTATTATATCTATAAAAATCAGGACCGAACTTTCAACTTTGACATATCCAGAATTTCGACTCAACCGATTTCGACATAATGAGATTCCACTGTATAAATATATATATCTATATATATTGTATATACACATTCAAACTTGAATGAAAGTCCACCTCTGTATAAAGGGCACATGCTGTCTATAAAGGTCATTCAAACATAACCTTTAACCTATTTATAATGAGTAAACCTCTTAAAAAAGGCCACCTGTCTAATATGGCTACTTTTGCCTGTTCCCTTGAGTGGCTAAATATTTTGGTTTTTCATTAGGCAAAAAAAAAGTGGTGTTTGATGTGACCCAATTGATCATGACACACCTTAAAAGCTCCTACCCATATTATATTTTGGCAGTTTTGCACACTTAAATTTATCATGGTAATTTCTTTCTTATCAATAGAATCATCGAAACTTTTGTCAAATTTTCATATCAAAATTAATTTAAAATAATTAAAAAAGCATACCAAACAACCCTTTGTCAACACTGTGAATATATTAAATATAAACATCGCAAGTTATTTTCCCCTGTACAATATGTTGAATATGGTATTAAATATTTCTGAAGTTTTATTCAAATTAGCAATAATTTTTATCATTGTTTAAAGTGTATGCTGTCAATATACAACCATGTCCAGTTACAGAATTAATTTTGCATGTTTTTACCTTACAATCATAAAAAGTTAAAAGTGACTTCTGACCCAGATTACTTGAAAGTCAGCATTTTCATGGTAGACAAAGTAGGTTCGAATTCCCAGTATAGGTCAAAATTTGTAGCACTTCACCTACAGCAAGTGTCATCTCCAAATACGTAAAATAAAATGTGGGTTGACTGTAATTCAACAAAGAAACAAACAAACAAAAAAACAGCAAACAACTACATTGTGTACCATTAATGATTCATCAGTATTTTGTTTATCAAATGCACAAAAAAGTGAATGTACTGTTATTTGAAAGTACATGTAAAACAAATATGTTAAAAAGGTACATGCTGATGTTTGTGTAAATATGAAATACAGGTTTCATTACTTGTATATAATGATATCATCTAACGTGATAACAATATTTTCTGTATATAATTCTACATCATACAAACAATGTAATTATTAGTATTATTTGACCTTTCCATGATTTGAATCAATATTTTCATACCTGTAAAATATTTTTGTTTTTTGGAAAAACATGTATGGTGTCAAATTCACATTTTATCAGTAACTAGATCTTTCTGAAACTGGAAAAGTGTCTTTTTCACCGCTGGGGTAGAAACTCAATCTTAATGATTTAGTTTGATATATTTGTGCACCAAGAGAACAATTAGCACGTGTTTATATAACTTGTTTTCCTGGACTACCATAATATTGTATAATCTTGCTGTTAAACAGTGCTCTTTTACCCAAATTTAAGAAATTGCTCCATATATTGTTTTTTTTCTATCATAAAATGTTTTTATATCCTAATGCTTATTGGCGTAGCTTCCATTGAGGCATCTGAGGCTACTGTTGACATCAGCTTCTGGGAGTGGGGTTCTGGGTGTGTGTCAGGGATTTTCAAACCAATCATAGGGGGCCAAAATAAGGCCCATTCCCAATATCATTTTTTTAAACATTTTGCAGTTGGAAATTCCCAAGTGAAATCAAATGACATTTCATTTGAGGAAATTCTTTTTATTATCAAACAGTTTTGTGTATTTTTACATTTCCCAATTTTAATAAAATGTTGCTAAAATTCCTAATTCATAAGACCCAGTCCCCATTCCAAAAAGAGTGTGGAAAACCCCTGGGCTGTGCCCTCAAACTGAAACTGAAAACTCAACTGAAAATATTAACCAAAATCATAAGTTTAACTTGTAATCCCCTGAAAAAAATGGGTTCTTCCATAAATCAATGACTTGGACAAGTCCAAATGTGTCTTTATCAGTTATGAATGAATGAATGAAAATGAAACTGTTTACCTATTGATAACAACCTGCTAAAGAGTAACTTTAATCAGCAGTATATAAAGATCTATATCACTGTCCGCTTTAATGTCTCAAGACCGCAAAGTGGTTCAGTCTTCGACATACAAACAGAAGGACCTGGGTTCAATACCAAAGACTTTAAAAATGGTAGTGGCTCTGCTTTCACCACATGTTCGGCATACTAAGTGAAAGTCTGGGTCTTTCGGATGAGACTTAAAACCGAGGTTCTTTATTGTGGAAGGCATGGCATGTAAGAGAATCCTCACTGCATTGGCATCAGTCCATAGCTATTAGCACAGGTCCAAATTTGTAGCACTTCACCTAAAGCTGGTGACATCTTTTATGTAATTGAAAAATTCTTAATGGGATGTAAAACAATCAAACAAAAATAATAATAATGATAATAAAAATGTCCCAAAATGAATCCCCCTGGATTCTAGCTAGAGTGAAGTCTACAAAATGATAATGCTGATCATGATGATAAATAATTTGACTGTTTGGAGGTTACTATGGCAACATGAATGTGACCAGAGTATTGTACAGTACAGATGCCATGTCACTTGTCGCTAGACAGCAGAAATTCCAGCATCTTTGATGAAAACTGTGAATAATAAATGAAATTTTAAAAATACATTTTTTCCACAAGATAATAAAATGTTTGATACACACATTATGATAGGAAAGGGTAATATAGCCACAATACATGTATGTATAACTGGTATCAACTAACAAGATATCTTGACACAAAAACTATTTACAGGTGAAAAAGATGTCACTTTTGTACTGAGAAGTCTTTCATCTTGAGACCAAAATGTCACTGTGTACAGGTGTAAATAGTGTAACCATAAATATAAACAAGTGCTAACGAAGTTGTTGTAGTGATATATAGGCCTTTGTAGTTCTCTAGGGGATATATAGCTACCAGAACATGTACCGACACATATGAAAATATCTATGTGAATATGCTAGCCATTATGTCCTGTAGGCACCCAGTTATAGACAGAGAGACAGACAGACAGACAGACAGATGGATGGGTACTGTAAACCTAGAAATTTTCACTTCTATTTTATTTTCACCATTTTTGAGAGGATAAATTAAAAAAAAAAAAGTGAAATTTTCAAATTCTATCATTAAAGCATTGACTGCATACCTGCCATCCATCCGACTCTGGTGATTTAGGGCGGATTTAAGACAGGGTGAACATTTTCTGTCGTAAAAGGGTGAAGATAACCCGGGTGTGAAAATTTCAGGTATACAGTAGATAGATAGATGGATGGATGTAGGCCCTACTTGTGGATGATTGTGTAAATTTCTATTTTGAAATTTAAACTACATCTATTTTATGACAAGACAAAAAATGACTGTTTAAATATCATCGCAACTTAAAGTCTTATGTGGCTGATTGAGGAAGGAATCTGGGTCACAATTGCATGTGTATGGATAGGCTGAAATTCTGCCCCGATTTAAGCCTAGTGTATGGAGTGATCTAATCACTACATCAGTTAGACATACAGGGTATTTTATAGATAAGGGAAGAAGATGGCCACATTATGTAGGTTCTACCAATTCATATGTTACTTGTACTATTGTTTACGATACAGTCTGCACTCGCATACATATCAAGGAAAATCTATTAACTCATCAACCCCTGAAAAACAATGGAAACTTCAGGAAATCAATGATTTAGACCAGCCCAAATGTGTGTTTAGGGGTAAATGGGTTAAACCTGCACAAGGAGGAAAAGCATATCACCTGGGACCACAACTTGACAGGAAAGGAAGAGTTAGTCGCCACCTATTTTTATGCCCAGGGCACAATATTTGATTTTGCCTTTGTTCAACCCAGAATCCATCCACTTGCATGAGACCTTGATCTATCACTTGAACTCACAAAGGGCAATTATTCATTTAAGTTAAAACCCTCATTTGTAAACTTGGCTCCAAAAAAGTTTTTAAAGTTTTACAAATCTTATTAAGTAATCGATTTCACTGACATTCCCAAATTCCACTTCATAAGTTAAACCTTATTTGAACTGCCGTTATCGGAGATATGATCTACGATAAAGGTTGATGAATACTGTTGGCCACAATGACTTATTTTATTAATAAAATAATCTAATTACTTTAATCTTGACAGAAGAGGGATGAAACATAGTGGAATGTGACTTGTGATTCCATATTGTAAAACTATGTTATGTAACGTCCCAGTTTTAACATTCCAGGTATTTCAGTGATATATAATAATTCCAATAGTCTTAAGACTTATGAATCAAATAATATTACCACAATAATTTAATCTCGGTGAGAAAGAAAAATTACATTGAAAAGAACAATGGAGAGGAATTCAATAACAATGTCCAAATTTGTACATTTCTCATAGAGATTGAAATATGCAAATGAAAGTGATTTTTTATTCAAGCAACACACAGTCACAATAATGGACACTCTACATTAATTGTAGACCTTGTGTTATATCAGGTGGACATAGCATTTTGATTGGCAAAACCACTCCTCCTCTTGTAAAATGATGTCAGATTTACACGTGAAATCAATGTCTTCCCAAAGCGAGGAATTCAAGAACTGTTCTCAGAATGTTCAAGAACCTCATTGTTTCTTTACATTTTTGTTTTGCATCCTCACTGGTGGTCAGTACATATTAGGGCCCAACTGGGACATAGATGGATATTTGTGAGAAAGTTTGCCACTTTACTTGCAGAAGGCCGATGGTCTCTTCCTGGGTACATTGTAACCAGGTTCTTTCCTCCACCATTAAACCTGGCTGCCACTTGTAACTAAATTCAAGTGCTTTTCGTCATTCATATAATTGTTTACTTTTATAAACTTTGCCAGTGTGCCATCAGAGCTCTAAACAAGTCAAGGTATAGATAACAATTTTTACCTGTCATTTATAGCACCTTTGCCATCAAATGTAGCACACTAAATCATCAAATGTAGCACACTAAATCATCAAATGTAGCATGCTAAATCATCAAATGTAGCACGCTAAATCATCAAATGTAGCGCACTTAATAAAAAAAACCTGTCACATATTAATTTTTTGTATTTTTACCAAGAAAATATAATGAATGAAACATTAGATATGAATGAACTGACTTGCTGTTAATTCTAGATAATTACTTAGGTAACGTGATACACCTGGACCAACAAGCAAAATTACAGGCAGTAATTTTTATATAACTTCAACAAATGTCATATAATCTTATTAACATAAAAAGCCCTCAAGAAAGATTGTATAGATATATATACCGGTACATGTACTTCCAGATAACAACCATTACCTATGTATGAATTCTCTCTCTCTCTCGTTCTTTCTCTCTCTATCTCTCTTGCTCCATGTGATGGGTTCGAAACATATACATTTATATGCATATATATTATTAATAAACTGCTTTGAGAAAAGAGACCAGTGCTAGTATCAGATATATTAACAGTAAAGAAATGTGATGAAATGTAACATGAAATTGAAATATGTGTACAGTAGAAACTGTCTTGATAGAACACCTAATCTTCCACGAAAATGTGGTCTCTTAAGACAGGTGGTCCCTTAAAAGAGGTTTTGTTAGTTTTTCAAGGATTAATTAAACCAAAAGTTTTTCAGAATATGGTCTTTGAAGACAGGTACTGTCTTTCCTGCGAGTTGTGTCAGTCACGCACTCGACTTTGACCGTGAGGTCGTGAGTTTGAAAAAAGAACCCTCACTGCTCAATGGCTTTAACTGCCAAGCATAACCAAAATTTGAAGTCTTTCACCGGCATTTGGTGACGTCTCCATATGAGTGAAATATTCTTGAGTAGAACGTTAAACAACAATAAACAAACAAACAATCCTCAGAGTGGTCTCTCAAGACATTTTTCACTCTTCTGTTGTAACTTAGTATTGCCAGGTCTACTGCAGACACTCAGTTTTACAGGTTAATAAACCTATTTGAATTTTTAAAAAACTTTTGAAACTTTCATAGATTATCCTAAATCAAGAATACTTTGATATTTGTATCACAGATTCTCTCCTATGGCTGGTCACACACCTACATGTACTGCTTAGATTCTATGTACAGGTACATGTACAATGTACATCATAAATAAGCTGGACTGTTATAATAAATGTATACCTTTATATATGTGAAGTTTGACACGTATGAATTTGCCATGGAGATTATACATTTCTGTATACGTGTCAAAAAAATGATTTACATACATATAATAAACCACAGAAGCATGTCGGAGAGTATTTATAATAACACTCCAGTTTTCTCAGACCAAGGCGACAAGTTCATCTTGTGTGTGTGTGTGTATTTTTTTTTTAAACAAATATGTATTTTTTCTCTTTTGTCAACAATGAGGGAAAGTTAGGAATAAAATAAACAATGAATTTAAAAAAAAAGATTATCATGTGAATAAGATATCAACTATTTTGTGAACTTGAAGGACATTGAACTGAATAAATTATTAAAAATTTTGCTGACTATGTTTTGTGATAGGATTACAAGCCATTATGAAATTTAATACAAAAAATAAACAACACTTACAGCTGATCTGAAGATCAAAGGGAGATAAACGAGGGCAACTTATGGACTGTGCTTATTGATTTTTGGCTGGATCCTGTGATAATGCAGATTGTTTGTGTGGAGTTGTTACTATTTTTAACAGTGATATTGGAACAGCTGTGTAGTATGCGTTTGTAAATGTCCTGTTTATTTATATGTGTACATGTATACACTCAGATGAAGCTAGAGAATAGCTGACAACATCTTCTAGACAGTGAAATATAATTGTCATTAAACACTGGAGGCTATAAGCGTTCATGCAAGGTTAAATCTTTTATAATTTCACTTAAACACACAGCCGAAGGCTTGACATTTTTCGGGGTTTTCTATTGTCAAACTGGATATGATACCGTGATGTGACCAGAGGCTAGATTCAACAATAATTGTGCTTAAATTAGTAATTATTCTTATTACACTTGACATGTAAAATGGATATTTTGTTGCATTCATATTGAAAGATATATACTGTGAGTGTGTTTTCAGCTTCTAGATATTCTCTCAGCTTAATATTGATCAAAGCACATGGATCCTGGCCTTCATCAGAGCGATGGAGAGGAGAGATACAGACAGACTTAAATGGCTACTATTGTTTTGTGAATTTTTAAGTGATGTTTAGGTGGGATTACTTCATGAATAAGACACATTTTACATGCTTAAGTCATGGGCAACATCATAGCAGATTTTGAATTCAAGGAAGTCGACGAATCAGATATACATGCTGTGGAAAATGAATTAACAGCAATTAAGGGAACAAGTGTTGATTCTCCAGATCTGTCTAGGAAATGTGTCCAGTTGGATGCACTGGCACCACTTAGAAATGAAAATCAATATAGCGGGGATTTAGAAACGAACGATCAAGTAATTGACTCTGGAGCTTCATCGCCATTAGAATTTCACAGTGCACATAACTCGCAGTGTTATGACTGGGATGACATTTGTAAAAATGGACCTAAACAGGATATCGGTGTACAAGAAAATATCACATCGGATATTCAGTCCGGATTATCTGATTCTTGTTCCGAGAACAGCGATGAAATATCTAGGGAAGCATTTGAAGAAGCTAGAGCATTTTACAACAATTACTTAAATCCGGAAGATTTGTCTGACACAGGGCCTGAAGTGAGTGACTTTGAAAGTGATGTTGAAGAAAGCAAAAATTTGCCCGATGCATTACCTTGCCAAAAACAAGATGATTTAGATAGCCAGAATGCATGTTCTATTGAAACTGACAGAAATCATTTTGGTGATGATGTTGTGAAAGGGGAGACAACTCTTGATATTATTTCAGTAGATAAGAACATTGATGAACCTCCCAATATCAGTACTCAAGAACCGAATCACATGGGACTTACAAATAATGATAATGAGTGTTCTAAAAGTACCAACACTGAGAGGCTATACAGCTGTGATGAAGATGTAGTGCATACTGGTGTACTGGGGGAAGATGATTTTATGGGTAGAAATTCAGACCAATTTGAAGATAAGAGTTTAAAAGTTATAGGTACGGAAAATGAAGAAGCACATGGAAATGATGAAGGTGTGCCTGCAAGTTCTGTTAATGATGAAACAAATTTGCAGGATAAAATGACAAAGCAAGTTGGTACAGAGGCTTGTGTAGTTGATGAGGAGATAACTGGTATAGAAAACAATAGAACTGCAGAATCAGCACCTGCATCTGATCAGCATATCTGTGAGGCTTCAAACAAACATCAGCAGACGGTCATTGACATTCAGTCTGAAAATGATGTCAAAATCATAAGCAAACAAAATATTCATGAAAAAATGGATAACAGTGAAAATTCTAGTGCTAATAGTGAAATTGTCACGGAGAGTGAGATTAAGGAAGACGCAGAACCATTGGGAATGGTGTTAGATACGGAGGGCTCTACAGAAGTGTTGGATGAAGGACATGACTCTTCATCCCAGAGAGTTCCAAAACTTCAACGTAGTACATATTCTCAGTTCCAGGATATGAATATGGGTGTTCTTGATCAATTACTTGAAAAACAGAAAATTTATTTGGAATTATGTACCAGGCTGACAGAGATTATTGGTGTTGTCCAGGAAATAGATGATGAAGGTGAAGGCCTCAGCAGGGATGACAGCAGCAGAATCATGGATGATGAAAAATCCATCTGCCAGTCCAGTCAACCAGGTGACAAATTGGGTAAATTATGTCAAATTCAGAGATCTCGTGCTGTTGATCCCATATTTGTATGACAGCTAACACTATTTCTGTGATGACTTATAATATACATCAGTAGTTTATCCTGCGCTAAGCCCTGTAGTAAAGGTGCCAAAAATATATAATCCACAGCATACTAGCTTGTCAGATTCCTAGAATAAATGGCCTGCATATCTATAGCAATTAATTTCTGTCTTGTTAAGATTACAGAGTGGAGTCATACAACCATGGTGTTGTATATATCCAGCTGGAGACATCTAAATAACTCCATCTCGGCCATGGTGTTTTATATATGTAGCTGCCCCCCCCCCCCCCCCCCCCCCCCCCCCCCCCCCCCCCCCCCCCCCCCATATCTATTTAATTAACTCCATCTTGGCCATCGTGTTTTATATATGTAGCTGTCCCCAGACATCTATTAAATTAACTCCATCATGGTCATGGTGTTATATGTAATTGTCCCCAGACATCTAACTCTTTGCAGTAGAAGCATTGTCATATTTCATCAGTGAACCTGCTAATGTCAGGCTTCATTTTGTGTGTTCTATATAATTAGCTGACAAACTACTGTTATACTTATAGACTTTGATTTATGTTGGGACTGCATGTGTGCACATGTGTGTGTGTGTGTGGGGGGGTGTGTGTGCATGTATTGTCTGGTAATAAGAGGTGTCCCAGAATTAAATGTAATTAAAATAGCTGTAGATAACTACATTTTTGTGCCCATTCAACCTCTCCGAGTATAAATTATGGTATTACGTAAATGACCTTAATGCACAGATTGGCAGCATAGACTTGAAGTGTACTGTAATGACCTCACACACAAATGACCAACTTTGGAAAATGGTTGATCTGTATGATCTTCACCTAGGTATATAGGTCTACCAACATAAAGTGGCAAATCTGGGACCCAACAAAAAACAAAACAACACTCCAAAATAGGGTGAACTGTATCTAGAGGTGAAAGATGTTATGTTTAAAGTCTAACAACTCAGCCACAGAAGTCACCAATCTAATCAAGGTCCCTGATCTGATCAAGGTCCCCAATCTAATCAAGGTCCCCAGTCTGATCAAGGTCCCCAATCTAATCAAGGTCTCTGGTCTAATGAATGTTCTCAATCTGATCAAGATCCCTGATCTAATCAAGGTCCAATGAAATGATCAAGGTACCCAATCTAATCAAGGTCCCATGAAATGATCAAGGTCCCCGATCTAATCAAGGTCCCTGGTCTAATGAAGGTCCTCAATCTGATCAAGGTCCCTGATCTAATCAAAGTCCCATGAAATGATCAAGGTTACCGGTCTGATCAAGGTCCCAGATCTGATCAAGGTCCCTGATATGATCAAGGTCTTAGATTTGATCAAGGTGTATGATCTGATCAAGGTCCAAGAACTGATTAAGGTCCCAAATCTGATCAAGGTCTCAGATCTGATTAAGGTCACAGATCTGATCAAGGTCCTTGATCTGATTAAGGTCACAGATCTGATCAAGATCCATGATCTGATCAAGGTCCAAGAACTGATTAAGGTCCCAAATCTGATCAAGGTCTCAGATCTGATTAAGGTCACAGATCTGATCAAGGTCCTTGATCTGATTAAGGTCACAGATCTGATCAAGATCCATGATCTGATCAAGGTCCAAGAACTGATTAAGGTCCCAAATCTGATCAAGGTCTCAGATCTGATTAAGGTCACAGATCTGATCAAGGTCCATGATCTGATCAAGGTCCAAGAACTGATTAAGGTCCCAAATCTGATCAAGGTCTCAGATCTGATTAAGGTCACAGATCTGATCAAGATCCACGATCTGATTAAGGTCCCAGATCTGATCAAGGTCGTCAATATGATCGAAGTCCCTGATCAGATCAAGGTCTCTGATTTAATCTGATCTGATTGTGTGATCTATTAAGGCAGACAATTTACCTCTGGAAGCTTGGTGAGGTGCCGATTAATGATTTAGATGTAATTAAGCTTTCATTTCTGCTTTCAAATAATAACTGGATGGCATCTCATGTCAAATAAATCATAGCATGTGGCGTTGAGCACTACAAACTATATAAAATCGCTTAATTTTTATAATCGACTTGACACAGCCTATGTAATAAGTTATTTCCAGAAGTCACACTATGGTAAATTGTAAGGTAGGATATGAGCCATTGAATTGCATACTTAAGTGATCATGTTTACCTGTACAATATAAATCGAGACAATAAACAGGTAAATATATATATATATATACAATTATATTATCTTTGTGAGCACCTCATTATGTCATTCCACCTGTTCCATACTTAACTAAGTGACCTCATTTTATGATGGCATAATCTAAAATCTGAAATTGTTCAATCAGCAGTATTGCACACTTGACCTACATTTGATTGTGTCAATGTTTGTGATTCGGTTCACACATCTAGATTGCAGAGTCAAGTTGCATGCGTGACTTTTACCTGTAACATCTTAATCTATCTAAGTGATTTGAAGTGAAGAACTACAAACACAACAATAAATACAGCAATTTGAGCTGGTTTTATGTTCTGGCCTCTATCAATTGTCAGAAAAATTAACCCACGGTCATTTCTCCAGGGTGTGGTAGTTCAAGGATAGGTCTTGCATCTGTATTTATAGTGTTTCCCGGTCTAATATGAATGGCAATTTATCTACCGGTATTATTATGTTGTTCGGCACACCTAAGGACATTCCATGGCACAGAGGTTTCTAACTATAATGCAATGTTGTCTATATCATAGGGTGACCACCTGCTAGTCCAAAGGTCCTATAGTCTGAAGGCCCAATAGTCCTAAGGTTCGATAGTCTGAAGGCCGATGGTCCAAAAGTTCAATAGTTAGAACTTCCATTAGTCCAAAAGTCCGACAGTTTGAAAACCAATGGTTGGAAGAGTAATATCAAATATTCCTGAAAACAGAGCTAACTTCTCGATCAAAGTCTAGGTGAATTTCACAGGTCGTCAGGCCCACTGCTGTCGCTGGACACTATATAATTCGCTATGGTGACAGATGAAAGGAATCAGTATAGCATAGAGATGTTTGTGCGTTGTACAGTCAGTAACGATGGTTCTCTGACAGAATTTGACTTAACAGTATATCTGACTCGATACACATTGAATTGTTAGACAGACTCTTGAATGTGTTTGTAGTTCAGTGTTACACTCTCTACCACTCAGGCCAATGTTAAAAAAATGTTTGTTTGATGTTGCCTTCTATGCCTTCCAGATGTGGGTAGGTAGGTGGGTAGGCAAATTATTTTTTTTTTTCAAGAAAAGGACATCAAACAAAGCAAGAAAGGTATGCTTTAACCCTTTCAACCCCACAGACCATAATAGACTGGTCAAAAACAACAGAAAAGACAATACCATTATGTTACTTGGTGGTGAAAGGGTTAATACCCAATTCTCGGTGAACATTTTTAATATAATGTAAATTCTGGCATACACAGTTAATGTGAAGAAAGATTGATATGTGTATCCATGTTTCTACCATAACTTGTGTTGTTATTCCACTCTCAATAGGTGGTATAAACAAACTGCAGTTAGTTAACATTTATAAATAACCAACAGGGCTGTTTAAGTGACATCACAAACACTAAATGATGTAATTGCCAACCTTCAGATGAATGAAGAGATTGAAGTGACGTACAAGTTTGACGCGATCATGAGAGTCCAAACCTGGTAGCGTCTAGACATGATGTAGGCTAATAATCCATACTACCAATCAGCGCTTTTCAGTTTTAGTAGAAACAGATTCAACAACTTGTGTAAGTTGATTATCATGTTTATCTAACTCTCGTTAGTTAATTTTCAAAATTTGAAAAAAAAAACTTGGTAAACCTCATGTCTTTTCAAATTTTGAAAATTAGCTAACTTGAGTTAGATAAACATGATTATCAACTAACACTTGTTGTGGAATCTGTATATATATATCATTAGCTCACCTGGTCTAGGAAGGAGATTCAAGTTTGTGATTCAAGTGTGTAAACAATATTTTAAAGAAACAAGTAAATAAAGATTGGTTGATGAAACTGGACCTGAAAAAAAATCTGGATACAACAAATGTGAAAAAAATAATTTATGCAGCATTTTGGATGGGTAGGCAGGCAACATCAAACAATTATAACTTTATTTTAGGCTTAAGTAATAACACCAGGGTGTACATGTATAGAATTCAACATCAGTCACAGTGTCAATGTCAACAGTTCAAATCGGAAATAGCTAGGGAGTAATTAGGTATACAGAAAATTAAATAAGACACCCACATAAACCATTAAGTTATAATTGTTTATGTGGAGAATTTTTGTGTGAAAACTATGATATGACATTTCCCTTATTGATTATACAACAGCTGAAGTGAGAAACAAACCTAATAAGTTGTGTTAGTCTGTTTGTATGTTATGTTTGAAATCTGAACAGTGTTAAATGTCGCCTTTGAGGATTGATCTATCACTTACAGACAAACTTTTAAACTTAGCTCAACAGCTAGGATGAAAAAGTCACAATAAAAAAAAAAGAAGGAAAAGGTTGCAGAGATACAGTGATGTAATGTGGGGGCGGGGCCAGGAAAAAGTACTCTTCAAATTTTATTTTGGGTAAACAATAGTCACATTACACTTCATGTACATATAATCTATTTTGGTAGCATACATGTAGGCCTACATAGGAATGCAAGGTTTAGAATGTCTAGCTGAATTAAAAGTGACTATAATATAGGCAGACTGGGATTTGAACCCATACTTCATACAACCTGTCCCGATACTCTTCCAACTAAGCTACCTAGTCTGAAATATGTAGTCCTGCTTAAAACTTGAAAATGGGCATTGCCACATTGATTAAGGGATACTTGCCAAGTCTCCCCCATAATAGGGAGACTCCCTATTTTTTATGTAAAATTTTGATCACTTCTTCGTTATTACATTAATCAAAAATCAAATATGCAGGCAGTTATGGCCAGTGTTTAATACATGTATTTTGTACATACATTGTACATGTATACCCAGAAACAATGGAATTGAATTATTGGCGATTATTGCATGTGCCTTTATGCAATTCTTTTAAGCATTTTTTTCTTCCCTTGTTGTTTTCAGTTTTATTTTCTTTCTTACTTTCTCTTATTTTTATTTTAATATGAGGAGAATCTAGCAGATGTCAGTATAATATAAGTATACGAAGGTAAATTGACACATGTTTACAAACACAAATCAACATTCAGTTATAAATGGGGTGACAGGTTACTTTAATATTGACACAAAAATATTAGAGCTACAGCAATGCATGGGATCTGTAGAAGGCAAAATGGTTTTATCTGTTCATCCTGTTTGGAAAAATAGAGAGTATTATTTTGCCTTTTGACAGATATCTTTGCTGGCTTACCTTGGTAGACCTATAACCTTTATTTTTATATGTGTATTCACATGTCTATCCCTTGCTGCATGCATAGGCCTACATTGTGATAGAAAAAATTTGGTATTTATGTTTTGATTGATATTAAGAGGATAAAAATATTGTCAGTTAAAATACAGGTACAGGTAGCTTCAGATTATACTTGAAGTCAAGGAAGGGACACTGAACTCTTAGAAATGTGAAATATATTAATCCCCAATCATTGTACAAAGACCTACTGCATAGATATAGCCAATAAAGTGATGTATATCTCCACAATTTCTCTGTTTGAATTCCCCACATCACTGAGCTGGAAAATTATTCTAAATATATGTATCATATCATACTAAAATCACAGTTCAGTGCTACTTACAAAGTCCGAGAGAAAGATTATCAGGTAGCTGTCATTATTATTTGAAGTAACCATTAAATGGTATTACGGATTTTACATCGTGCCATCCCGCTCATGCAGGTACTTTTTATCAAATGACCTCTTTAAGAGTTCACTTGATTTTCATTCCTTAGGTATTGTGTCACACACCTTTAATGAATGTGGTTTAAAATCTTGGGAAATATAAAACTCTATCGCTGCTACTAAATTCGGATCTGTATACATATAGTTACATGTGAATATTTTATATTTATATCCTGTGTGGACATGTAATTCGAGAGGTCTTTGTTTAGGAAGTTTAAACAGAATAAGTGCACCTGTAAATTCATGGATGTATTGGTACGTATAAACAAGTGACGGATACTTTAGGTTTTCGTTTTCTATATAAACAATTTTCTGGAGAGTGGCAAAATTTCTTTTATTTCTTTCTATAGTTCGAGTGTACATGCATGTCCTGTTTAAATTGTTGGGACACAAATACACGTACGTAAGCTTATACATTTTGTTCGCCTATTTACCTGTTTGATAATTAGTACGTCAGGTACGATTAAGAGGACGTGATCGCCTGAAATCTATTGCGTGAGTTATAATATGAATATGTGAATTTATGTTGATGGTTGGACAATTTTTCTATATGTCTTTATAAACCTCCAATGTAAATTAATGTAATACTAATCAATAGCTTCAACATAGTCAGGACGCCAGGATCTCTCTCTCTCTCTCTCTCTCTCTCTCTCTCTCTCTCTCTCTCTCTCTCTCTCTCTCTCTCTGTCTCATATAACTGGAGGGTCCCAGGTTCAAGCTTCCGTGGAGGTGGCTGGTTTTTTTCCTGTCCTTTGGATGAGACAGTAAACATGTAAGTGACGAGCATAGGCCAAAATTTGAAGCCCTTCACAGGCATTTGGTGACGTCTCCATATGAGTGAAAGATTCTTCTTGAGTGGGACATTAAGCAACAATACAACACATACTCTCATATATTTTATTGTTAGACAACAATTCCATTTCATTGTTTTTTCACAGTTTGTATTTAAAATAAAACTGCATGGGATATAAAACATCATAAAAAAAAATACAAATAAGACTCAGGTTTAAATTTTACATTATTACAGCAGTTGTCCTATGTATAAGTTACATTATTACAGCAGTTGTCCTATATTTGTTACATTATAGCATCCATATATAATTTAAATACAGCAAAGTTAAATTATTACAGCAGTTGTCCTATATATAAGTTAAATTATTACAGCAGTTGTTCTATATATAAGTAGAACTATTCTATGCCTTTTCTTAAAATCATTCTACTTAAAACAGATGTAAAATTATACAATGTATAGCTACATTGTGTAATGTGCAATTCATTTCATGTCACCAGGGATATATAAAGCATGCAACTGAAAGGCTTTTTGCCAATTTCCTTTGTGAAGGATTTACACATGTGATGTACATGTATGCATACATGTATTAAGTTAAATTTTGTATATATACCACATACATACATGTAGACCAAGGGTTCGAAATTAGCAGCAGTCCACTGGTCCGTGTCTAGTAACATTTGCAGCGGATTAGTCAAGGTTGTACTTCAGCTAGTCTGGTTGTCTAGTAGAACATACATATAATCATTATTGTATAAAATTGAACAATGATTAATTGAAGTTAACATGTAGGTACAGTTAACTCTAGAATTTCCTTATCAGTTCCATTAATGTTTTTATCAACTCGAACCAAAATACCGGTACATGTAGTCATATATGCTTCAATTCAGGAGAATAAAAAAACACAAAAATAAATAACTTACATATAAGTAAACTACCAATTCAGTAAGTCTGGTAACAGTTGGGTAAATATGTGGCAAATTTGTTATTGTTGTACCACTTTGGGGCTTGTGAATTTGTCATAGGACTAGTATAAAATGTTTAAATTTGTGTTCAACTGGTCCAAATGACTAGTGAGACAGAAATGTTAAGTTCTACCCCCGAACCCTTATACATGTATATACAGACTTACAATATAACAAAATGAAAATGGACTATAAATATTTCTATTATATCTCATCAAATCTTTCATCTAAATACACACAAAATGTTGTGTAAAAGAATGAATACTTGGCTACATAATGTGATTGTACTTGTAGTACATGGGGACGGGATCAAATAAAGACAAAATGGCAAACTTTAGATTACACTCTGAATGGTGAGCTAGGAAAACAGAGACATGTACATGTGCTGGAGTTTGTGATGGATCTAGTGTTCTTAGTTTTTGTTTTCTTGGATATAAAATGGGGATTGGGTACACATATGTAGGACCATGAAGCTCAGTTGGCATCTGCTCAGAAGTCCGGTACATGTAGTCTGTGTTCAAATCCCAGTATTGCCAAATACTCGTTTCCCACTTGTTACATACATGTATTCTGTACGTTTGTTATAACTTACACATGGGAAACCATTTAGAGTGGTTTTAGATGTACTTAATGACAATCTAGTGTAGCCCGTGAGTATTTCTGTGTAGCTGTATCCTTGAAGGGATGACCTTCGGAAATAAAAAATTAAATGCAATACTTCACTACATGTACAGTGAATTGGTTCAATGACAATAAGAAATGAAACCTTTGTTCTGTTAGTGCTTTCTATCAACTAAACTTTGTGATTATTCCTGTGAACATAGACATTTATTGTTATTTCATGTACATGTTTTAAATATCACTTCTTAGCTGATAGAAAACAGTGTGCTACAAACAGCAGCAGCAGCAACAATAATTTTTCCTCATATGTACATGAAAGCCTGAAGCATGTTTTTTACCAGTTGAAACAATATAAATCTTTGTTTACTTTTGATGTAGACTGTATGTGTTTGGATAAACCGCCACTAGATAAAGTGTACTCCAGAATTACTTGTATACACTGAACATGACCTTGACCTTAAAGTTAGGTAGTTGATACATTGAATCATGTTCTTGATCTTTCTTAAAGCTTTGAACCAAAAAAGACTTCAATAATGATTTCATTAATAGCCTTGACCTCAAGTTATTGCCTTGACCTCAAGGTCATGTTATCGATTATTTTTCAATAAAAATCAATGTCCTCTAAAGGGAACTATCGTTATGAGAAGAAAAAGAAAATAGTAAACACACTCTAAATTCGCAAATTTTCGGCCCCTTGGTCTTTATCAAGTGAAAGACAACAATACATGTATCTGTAAAAGTTACATGATATCATTGCTGGATATTGTCGTCTTTCACTTGATAAAGGCCAAGGGGCGGAAAATTTGTGAATTTAGAGTGTGTTTATTTTTCGCATAATCATTTTTCATATTATTCTGGATTTTTTATGTGAGGTACAAAATGTAGTGGGACATTTGATATGCATACATCTTCATATGTACATATATTACCTAATCATACATTGTAAATGCAATATTATCAGCTCTGTCTCGACAACTGTTGTATTTACGCATGATGCTGTTAATGATGTAGATTTCTGAAATAAATCACAATCTGGCACCATAAAACTTGTGACTTAATCAAGTCAAAGAATTTGCTCAACTTTGGACTTTCAACCAATTACATGTAGATTTTTAATATTGCAGAGGAAAATTTTGTGTAATTCTTAACTGATATGGCCCAAGACCCAGTTCCAGTGCTTTTGGGTGCTCAATGGGTGATCTTAAGCCCTTGGGAGCTGTCACTTTTTCCTTATTGCATTATGAAACACTTGTAATGATAGCATAAAACTAAATATATACAATGTATATTGGGTGCAATATGTACAGTACATGTACACCATATAGACTATGACTGTACATGAAAACATTTTACCTCTACTTCTACATGTCAGATGTTGTAAAAGTGTTCAATTAACTCCAGGTAAGGTTTAGGTATGATTTATCATGTATCAGGAGGGTTTAGATATCAATTTTCTCCTCTGCTTTGCCATAGATTTACAAAACGTTTTACAAATTAAACTTCTACTTGACACAAAAAATGACCCAACCTTTTACCTGATACAACTGACGGTAAACAGTCTGGCTTGTTGGAATAATTTATGACCCGCTCAATTTATATTTGTACCAAGCCAGGTAAAACTAAAGGTCAGCTGAAAATTCTGTAAATATATTGTTTGGTGTTGTATTCATGACAGTACTGTTTTAGTGTTACATTCATGATAGCACTGTTTTGTGTTGTATTCGTGACAGTACTGTTTTAGTGTTACATTCATGACAGCACTGTTTGGTGTTGTATTCATGACAGCACTGTTTGGTGTTGTATTCATGACAGCACTGTTTGGTGTTGTATTCATGACAGCAATGTTTAGTTTTGTATTCATGACTGCACTGTTTTGTGTTATATTGATGAAAGCACTGTTTGGTAGTGTATTCACGACAGCACTGTTTTGTGTTGTATTCATTATAGCACTGTTTGGTGTTGTATTCATGACAGCACTGTTTTGTGATGTATTCATGACAGCACTGTTTGGTGTTGTATTCATGACAGCAATGTTTAGTTTTGTATTCATGACTGCACCATTTTGTGTTATATTGATGAAAGCACTGTTTGGTAGTGTATTCATGACAGCACTGTTTTGTGTTGTATTCATTATAGCACTGTTTGGTGTTGTATTCATGACAGCACTGTTTTGTGATGTATTCATGACAGCACTGTTTGGTGTTGTATTCATGATAGCAATGTTTTGTGATATATTCATGACAGCACTGTTTGGTGTTATATTCATGATAGCAATGTTTTGTGATGTATTCATGACAGCACTGTTTTGTGATGTATTCATGACAGCACTGTTTGGTGTTGTATTCATGATAGCACTGTTTTGTGTTATATTCATGACAGCACTGTTTGGTGTTGCATTCATAACAGTAATGTTTTGTGTTTTATTAATGACAGCACTGTTTTGTGTTGTATTCATGACAGCAAGTTTGGCGTTATAATATTTGGGGGCAATAGGTCAGGGGAGTACAGTTCATACATGTGGATCTCTACCAGTTTAGATCTATCTGACTCAAATTTAACAAGAAATAAATTTGTTTGTACCACTGCTGCATGTAAAATTTAACAAGAATAAATCAGTTGTTTTACCATGCTTTATCAAATTTTACCTCAAAGCTTAAGATTCAGGTGGTGAGACATGTTTCCATAATACATTTTATATGTACCAGTGCATGCTTACATTAAAGAAAAAAGACAGCTTAGTACATTGGAACTGCAGAAAGTTGCATATTACATGTATATAAACCAATAACACTAAAAGCTGTATATAGGGGCCACCCAAGGGACCAGAAAATATTGACCTTTATGTGCATGTGACCCTTATACACAGGTTTAATTTAGTTGAAGTATGCAGTCATGGTACTTTTTAAAACTGGCCTTTATAGACAGGCAATCCCTATATAGAGGTGACTGCTATAGCTGTTTTTACTGTACTGTATATACATGTGTACATATATCTGGAAATTTTTGCCCCTGGTTATTTTCCCCTTTATGAAATTAAAAATTAATTAATGTCTAAATTATTAATCGCCCTTAATCACAATATTCTCATGTCATGAATGCTCATGTGTCAGTTATTTAGCTTGAAAATTTCGCCTTCATTTTCAATTTGCCCTCTTAACTTCGGGCGAAATTGGCAAAAATTAAACAGGAACGAAAATTCCTGGATTTACATGAGTAGAGTGACTACACTTATTTATATATCACAAGATCTCTGCGCTGTTACGTAGACATTTTTGTTCTATTACATTCTTCACTGCTGGGTTGCATGTAATATACATACAATTAATAATTCAGAAGGAAGGCTGGAGTATATAGCTTTGTATGTTACATATCTTTATATCATTGTGTCGTAAAGATCAAGGGAGTAACTATTTGTACAATGTATGTATCACAGATGTCTCTGCAAGATTGGCAGAGGTTCATAACATGTTGTATGCCCCACGTGTAGTAGAGGAACTGTCAAAATAGATTTCCTCTCATGACAGAAATCATTGTGTGTTAACTGCTATGAGAGAGACTGAGATTATTTGTAAGTGAAGAGGAATCCCTAAGAAGAATCTATGTAGATGTCCAATTTTTATGAGGGATGAGTATTTTGTTACATGTACCTGAGTCATTCAGATTATCTGTTATAAGCTGTTGTCATCCATGATTCCATAATTGTGCATAATCTTTTGAACATTTTCAACTTCTTAAAAACAGAAGTAATTTAGACAGAGGCAATACTTATCCAATATGATATGTACATGAACATGTACATGTAGCATCTTTTGGGTGAAAGTTACAAAAACTAAATTTACCCAAAATAATCAAAATTAAGTATCAAAAGGTTGTATATTTTCCCAGTTTTTCAAACCCTGGACCCAGAATGTAGGAAAATTCATGAATAGTCAATTATGCTCTTAAATATATATACATGTACATGTATGTACATTCGTACATTTATTTATGTTCAGTATTCCTTTTCATTCTGACATTTTAAGCTTCGTGTACGATTTACATGAATAAAGATACAAAAAATATCAGAAAATATTTATGTACATACATATATAATTGCTCTTCCAGAACGAAGTTGTTAAAGCCGTGTGTGACATGATGTAGGTATTTTGAGTGAAATGTAATGGTCGATTTACAATACATTGTACATATAAGCTTTTAAATATAATACAGAACCTGTGATGACAATATATATTTTTTTCTTTTATGTGAATTTGTGACAAATTCTTTTTTGATCCATCCTTGTTGGCGTCTGTTTAACTTTAAGATTTCTTATACATGTAGCTTTATCTACATGAAGGATATATATTTACTTACCTCATCTCCTGTATCATGTCATTGTAATTACCTGAACTGGTTATAACATGTAAGGCCAATTATAAATAATGAAAAATATTTGTTTGAGGTAACTCGACTGATCTAATAATCCCCAACCCAATTTTTTTTTTAGGTTGTTATGTCTACTTATTTTTTTTTTCTTATCAAAAATCTTTCACATCAAAGAAATAATTCTGTAATGATGACCTAAGCAATATCTGGTAGGTTCATATATCAGGGTCTCCATGGCCAAGCTGTTAGGGCATCAGTTTTCATCTCGAAAGCGAGTGGAGTTAGAATAATTTCTCAAGTTAGTTGCTTGTATCAAACAGTATACAGGTATAGTGTAACACCTATGTAGAGAGACCACCTCGTCTGCCACTTACATGTGGTCTATCTAGACAGGTGGTCTCTGAACTCATCAACCCCTGAAGTCACATTTGGACCTGCCCATTTCAAATGATTAAGTCCACTGTCAGAATGCAGGGGTGTACCTACATGTATAATTTAGAATCAAAATTTTATAATAATTTTGCAATATGAACTTGTTCGCTGCTGATGTATGACAGTAGACCATACATTGTATGACAGTAGACCATACAATGTATGACAGTAGACCATACAATGTATGACAGTAGACCATACAATGTATGACAGTAGACCATACAATGTATGACAGTAGACCATACAATGTATTTACAGTAGACCATACAATGTATGACAGTAGTCCATACAATGTATGACAGTAGACCATACAATGTATGACAGTAGATAATACAATGTATTTACAGTAGACCATACAATGTATGACAGTAGACTATACAGTGTATTGATGTGGGTGAGACTAAATGTGACCACAGGGTTTGATGAGTTAAAAGAGCTTTTATCTATAGAGTAATTTAACTGAGTGGTTCTCAGAATGTGGTCTCTCAAGACAAGTGGTCTCTCAAGAGAGTGTCCTCTCAAGACAAGTTTCACTAAACATGAGTTTGTTTTGTCTCCGATATACATGTATTGTCAAGTACTTGTTGTACTTTAAAGGTACAATCAGCTGCAAAAATATTTCTGACAAAACGCTATCACTCAGAACAACTGCAGGTTTGACATATGAAAAGTTTCTCAGTGCAAAAGATGTCCAAATAATATGTTGTAAATAAAGTTGAAAGTTAAAGCATTCTCTCTGTACTAAGTGATGATATTTAGGGTTAAAGTAATATAAATTGAAATTTTGTATGATCCCTGGATTAGGGTCCTCAGTTTAGGCTTTTTTGGCCTCTTGTTTCTAAAAGGGGAGATAATCAATAGAAACTTAGTACCATATTTGATCCAGTAGGCACCAAGGCCATTATATAAAATAGGAATAAAGGGGTTGGGTGATTATTCCGACCAATTGATGTAAAATGATTTAAAGCGGTAAAGTTGTTGTAGTTAATACAGTGGACACCTATCAACATTTTTGTTGCTGGGGGCTAAAGATAAACTGTTATTTGCATTTTTTCTGGTCTAAATCTCCTTGTCACGTAGCTAGAAAAGATACTTGATTATAAGTGAAAAAGGGAGAGTAAATATGAACTATAGGGGAGGGGAGCTTATAGGGACATGGGAACTTATTAGGTCGAATACGGTACCAGGAAGTACATTTACTTGTACATACAAAAATACATACAAATGTATAGGCCTACTTGTGATAGATAAGAAAAACAGTAACTGTAATAGAAATAAATTGGAAGAATACATATGATAAAGCACAGCTGTGCAGTAGCATTTACATGTAAATTTACATAATGATCAATTTCAATGAAGATAAGCATAATTGGGTTTGTACTTATACAATGGTGACAGAATTAGTAATTATAGGTATCTACATGTATTTACATACCCGACAGTGTTAGTTAGAGAATGCTAATTAAAGAAACTTGTTTTGCTAAATATCTAAACCCAATACCAAACATATATTATATAATTATTTGTGTATCATACACATCTTGTTTGTTTGTCATAAAATTGCCATACTTTACTAGATGTTTGTTTATTTTCACTTTGGATTACCCCACTGAGCAATATGTTACAACTTACACACCTTCACTTATACCGTTTAAACAACATTGTGTTAAAATTACCTTCAGTCATGTTGGTTTTATTTCCCCATTTGAAACTGGCTGAAAATACAGGTACATGTATACTTGTAAATGACATACCCTGTAATTTTGAAGACAACTTATTGCTATTGTGATAAAATGTCAGTTTTTCTTCTTTATACAAACATGTCCAATTGCAGCATAATTTTTTTTTTTTTTTTATAATCATGAAGAGGTTGTTGAACTTGAGTGCTGCATAAAATTTGGTGATTTGCAATCTGGATCTGAATTTGGTCCTTGAATGTTCTGTTTGAACCAAAAGGTGTCAGTACATCACTGACTTAGAAGGATTGACCTTGAAAAATAAAAATTGACTGACAGGGATGAAACTAATGAATTTTTTTCATTTTGCAGAGAGTAATGCAGGAGGGATGAGCACAGATGCTGGAGGGCAATCAATGAGGCAGAACCAGGGTCATAACCACAATGGCCATGGTAGCCCCCGAAGTCCAGGATTTTACACACATCGGACCCTTGACGCCCCTCAAACCATCCTAGATGTGGATTACAATCTGCTTCAGTCAGGGGTCGCTGTATTACCAGGTAACTACTTCAATGTCAGATATCATATTCGAGCCAATAGGCACCCAGGGTACTACAAAAAAAAAAAAAAAAGTAGGAAAGTGGTGTGGGTGCTTATTGGACCCAATTAATGCTCAAGTCGATGTAAAACACTAAGTTCTCTATATGGTGCATCATGTTGGTAAAGGTGTTGTAGTTATTACTGAGGAAACTTATCATATTATTATATTCTTCTGTTAAGTGTGTGTGTGGTGGTGGTGGAGGGGGGGGGGCTAGAGATACACTGTTACTTATATTTTTTTTGTCCACATCTCACCAAAAAATACTTGATTATGTTTAAAAGAAAAAAAAGGTGAGTCAATCTGAATTATAAGCGGTGGGGCACTTATATAGACATGGGTACTTCTTGGGTTGAATACTGTATACTGAATCCCTTGACACACAGTCAAAATTGTCTTGTGAGACAAACGCCTTAAAAAACAACAATCAGAATACTTGATTACTGTTTAGAGTCCTTTGGTGTATACCAAGAAATTTTAACTCCTGTTAAATGTTTGCTATTTTTGTCCTTAGATGAGAGGGCAATTTAAAAATGAAAGCAAAATTTTCAAACTTACATGTAATATTTGAAGCATGGACATACACCCTACATGTTATTCAAGAGACTATAGAGATTTAGGCCAAATTTAAGATGGGGCAAGTATTTTTGGTCATAAAAGGGCGAAAAGAACCATGGATGAATATTAACACTGTATACTTGTTTAATTTCAAGGAGAGAAAATTTCGCATTTTTCTGAAAGTAACTTATTCACGGGTATTAAATTTCGACGCCTACTAGAAGATTAGTTACGTTAAAATCTTGTCTTTCTGACTACTTCTTTAATTTATAAGTGTAAGGTCACTACTTATATTTACGGGTATTTTCTTTCCACGGTTAATCCCTATTTTCGTTTTATTGTGTTGACCGTAAAACGGAATATAGCGAAATTAAATGCCCCCCCGAACAAAAAAAACAACTTAAAAACGTATTAAAATTCGGGGCAGAAATCGGCCTAGTTAAAAAGATAATATTCTGTAGCAGCTAAGATTCAGTTTATATCAGAAACAATTTTTAGGGTTCAAAAATGTTTCATAGGCAATGTTTTATTGAATAACCAAAGTTGTCCGAGGATCATGAAAAAGTGAGAACGGACCCTTTTGATTTCCGGTTCGGGGAAAAACTGGTCGCTGGATACCGTATCGCGAAAAATTGAAGTCGCATTTTGTTTGTCGCATTTAATTGCTGTATTTTATGCCTATATACTCAACAATTTATCAGCTAAAATCAGGTGACAATCATGTTTTTCAAAAATGGTGGAGGAGAGTCCCTCTTAAAAGCTGGTTACAATGTAAGCCGGGTTAATTGCTGTTTTATGCCATATACTCAACACTAGCACAACCAGTTTTTTAATGGTAGACAATGTAAAAAGTCTAGCTTTTAGGCAGTTTAGGCTCCAGTGGGGCTCGAACCTTGTGCTAACAAGAGGTGAGAGACTTCATGGTTTAAAGCGCATTAATGCTTAACCACTTGGACACAGAGGCCCCTATAACAACAAGCTGTGGATACTTGTATATAGAGGTGTATGTTGTACCTTACCATGTAAATAGCTAGGTATAACTACAGTACAACTCACATACACTATCATTATCTAGGAGCATGTAGCTTGCTGTTGTCAGCACATGTGATTATTATTATCAAGACCACAAATGTCACAGTGACAACACATTGTGTAAGAATAAATGGCTGATACGGATTGTTAATGCCTTTGTTGTGATTATGTACTAGATCTAATCAAAGTACTCCGGCAGATATCGGTGTTATACACATACACTGGTATAGGGACATAGTCAAGTCCATGTACTGATTAGAGGGCCAGGGATTATGACAGCTATTTACAAGATAAACAAGAAACTGATATCTAGTATGTTTGTCTTTGTTATTACTGACCAGTGCAACATTCATCTCAGCTGATATTTCAACAATGTTGTTCATGTAAATATTTCCCTCATTCTCAAGTTTAACAAATAAACCCTTTATATCTGTGGAATTCCTTCAAGGCATCATGCTAAAAGTGTAGGAAGATCTACATTTCAAATTAAATACGTATACATGTACTTTTAATTTGTAATGAGGTCAGAGAATCTGGTGAAATTCATGATTACCAAAAATGACAGGTACTAAATGAGGGTGACCAAGCCAGTGATTTTTAACAATATGTAATTCCTATGCTCGACAGTAGAGTAAGTAAATGCAATAAACAGATTTATAATCTAAATATTATTAGAGTGTTGGATGTACATATGTAGATATTTAAAGTATACTGTGAGGATATAGACCCTGTCATGATAACTGTGATGAACATTTTGATGGGCAAATATATTGTACAGTTAACATTGCATTAAATGCCACCTCTGTATAAAGGGCACCTGCCTATTAAAGCCATTCACACATTAACCTGTGTTAACTTTTTTTAATGAATAAACCTCTATATTAAGGCCACTTGCCTATAATGGCTACTTTGGCCTGTTCCCTTGAGTGGCCTTTATAGACAAGTTTGACTGTACTTTTTGACACATATTTGATGTCGCTTTGCTGGATAGATGTTGGTTTTAACCCACCAAACAGTCAGACTGCAGTTAACTTGGAAGGGAGGGGCAATGACTGTGACAAAAAAGAAATTTACAAGTAAAATCTGAAACATGTCTTGAGTTTTTAGATATGGGAATCTATATACAACATGTTCGAAAATTGTATTGTCAGACATTAGAGAAGATTTATAAGAGAGAGATGGAAGTGGATGTTTTGTGCAATCAATCAAAATACTTTATGCACCATTATTGTGACCTGAGTATTATTCTTATCTTATCTTATTACATACACAAGGTCTTAAAAGCGATTTGGAATTATCCAATTTGCAGTTTTTAGCAGTGTTACCTCATTAAAATCAGAGAGATAAATTGATGGAAATGTATCTACAAACCGAAAGTGACAAGGGAAATCAGATCTTCAGGATTCATCTATTTGTTATAAAGTTTGTCAATACATGATATAATGTACATGTATATATAGAAGTCAATAGTTGTGGGCTTATAAATAAAACACATCTGCAGAACACATTGAACTCAACAACAAAACATGCACTAGACTTTACCTAATAGCTATATACAAATAACTGAGAGTTTTCTTCAAGTCTCATGTCGACTTGAATTCTATACATAATACATGTACATGTATGGTCTCTTTTTGATAAAAAAAACAGATACATGTAGGATATCTTATTTTAATTAGAAAAATAGTTGAGTCTGATTAATTTAAGTAAGAGAGATCATGGCTGGTTACTGTGACACTATAAATAATCAGCATGTGGTTTCATTGTCTTATATCTTGCCAAGTCTTTTTCACTAAATTTTGAAACATTTCCAACTGCAGGTGAAATGGACTTTTTATTTAGCAAAAAAGAAACCTTAGATTTATTGATCTGGTGCCTTCTATGTACACAGTTAACTCCTTAACTCATTCATGTACCCCTAAAGGCATATTTGGACTTGCCTAAGTCATTGATTTATAGAAGAGTTCATTGTTTCTCAGGGTTTGATAAGTTAGCACTAAGGCTAGTAAGCCACCGCCATTGATAGTAAGAAGTAACAGCTTCACTGCAGTGGTATAGCTGCCTATTAGCTTATGTCTACTCCTTCAAGTGACTAATGCAACATGTCGCCCTCTGTTGCAGTATGACGTACATCATGCATTTGCATGTTGTGGGTGTTTGTGTGTCAAACATCATCTTTTTAAACATTTTAAACTGTTAAAATGTGGTATGTACATGTAGCTTCTATTGCGTAATAGTCACAAGTATTATGAGCAACATTACCTTTGGGTAAGGACGTAATGAAGATGTGAAGGGTTCTGAAAATGTGAAGGGTTCTGATAATGTGAGGGATTCTGATGATGTGAGGGGTACTGGAATATGAGGAAATCTGTATTTAGTTTTGTTTTAAGATCAGTGGAATTTAAGACTTAGAACTTATGGCCACTTGATAAAACGCGTCTCTTAATTGTGATTGAATATACCGCCAAATTATGATTTACAGAAGTCCATTCTACCCTAGTCTTTGAAGTATAATGTTTAATCGTAACCTATATTTTACACAAGGATCACTCTGACCTGTGATGATTCAGGTACATGTAGATCTACAATGTAGTTTGTATCTACTAGTTACATGTATCTGCAAGCCTTTGCAGATGTCGTGACCTATATTTTACACATCTTCATTATTGTCAATATCTAAAAAAGATGTCTTTTGCTTTGACCTACTTTTGACACATAATTGACACAGATGTTTTGCCTATGTATTTTTTTTTTGTGATCAGGGCCCATTTTATCAACAAGTTGTAAGTCCTAATTTTTAGTCCTTAATTTTTAGTCCTTAATCGTAAATCTTAAGTTATTCAATCTTTAAGATAAAAGACTTAAGGTATTTCGATTATTTTCAAAGAAGATCTTGAAAAGTTTGTGAATATTTTTACCTGCAACATTTACAAAGACAAATTAGTACATACACATTTATATACAAAAGTAACTTAAGTTTATGCACAGTCTCTTGGTGGTCCTAAAGATCTGATTTGATTAAGTTGTAGGTCCTAATTCTTTATAAAACAGTCGCAACTCACCTCAGAAATCGTTTGTCATGACCTACATTTGACACATGATTTATTCTATTGACAGCATGTCGTGTCTAAGCAACAACATTGATGGTAGGATATTTTGTCAAGAGACATGTCTTAAAGAAAATATCTGACAATTGTGAATGGCGCTGGATAACTATACACATGATATATATAACTATACATTGGAGTGCACTTTACTCTTAAGAACACTAATTTAACACGATATTTGTCGACAATAAGTTATGTGTAAGTGATTATACATAAATATTTATTTGGTGTTGGTTTTTCTCTTATATAAATATTACTCAAAATCCTTAGGTAAATATTTCAATATCTATATATTATCAGCAGTTTTAAGATATTCTAAGTTTTATTAAAGTAGTGTACAAATCAATTTCACTTTTTAAGAGTGGTTTCACATTGCTATCATAAAATTCTGTGTTGTTTAAGTGTTTTGAAAGACTGATATTCACTTTTGGCATTACAAGCTTCAGATTAAGAACAAGAACATGTATATGTAGTACAAATGGTCATTTTAATATCTGTTTACATTTAAATTTCAAGTTTTATCAAATAAGAAAAGAAATGGTCGAAACCTTAGTCTAATATGAAAATACTGGTACAATGGAACCTATTTTGAAAAACCACTTGACCACCTTCTTTGTGCCAGGTGAAAACCACTTAAATACACAGGTTATATAAATTTAGTTGACATAAGAGACCAGTAAAGGGACTTGTCTCTCTAGACAACTGGCCTTATATAATAATTATCAGGTTTATCCTGATGTATATGTAGAGATTGGCAGCAAACTGATATATAAATTCCAGATAAAGATTTTACTGTACAAATCAAAAGAAAAGAAACAATATGTGATTGATTTAAAATTGATGTCAACCTTAGTCTAATTGGTAGAAAATACTGGTACATGGTAACCAATATGATTGAAAAAAGGTCATTGTCATGAAAGACCACCTTGTCTTTTGTGGAAATTATTTTGCAAAACAAATATATTGGTAAAAGTTGGTATTTTAAAATTCATAATCCTTTATATAAAACCCTTTATTTTTGACCACATATCCCCCCTGTCTTAAGAGACCACCATTTCCATGGCTGAATGGGTGTGTCCTCTCTTTAGACACTTTCGCTTCCTTTCAAAGTACCTTTAATCTACATGCAAATTAACATCATTAAACTGGAGTTAAATGATGTACACATGTTGTTTTGAAGTCAGATTTCTAAAATTAAGCAGCACAACCGTGATATATAAAGCTGTTGTCTTTATATCCAAGATAAAGATTATACCAACAAGTTTGTGGAATTAACCAGATTACACCTCCAGATCTGACAAAAATCTCCACAAATCAAAAGATGATACAGTTATTACAATATGTGATGTGGTTTAAATTGATGTCATTGTTATAACATTAAGCATGATTGGTAGTAAGTGAGGTCCATTGTAACATCAGGTATGATTGGTTGGAATTAAGGTCATTGTTATAATATTAGTTATGATTGGTAGAAATTTAGATCAATTGTACCATTAGTTACATGTATAATTAGTGGAAATTAAGGTACATTGCAAAATCAAATATGATTGGTAAAAGTTAAGATATTTTAATTAATTTTGTATATTGCAATATTTTTGTAACTGTATATTATTTTGAAACAAAAATATTTTTTTTTCCTAGTATATTTTTGCCCTTTGTACAACAGAAAAATATATTCGCCCTGTCTTAAATTCCTTGCCCTTTTTGTGAAATCACCTGTGTGGTAGTCCATAGGATGTAAGTGAAGTATGTCTGTTCCTACAACCAATTTAACTATGAAACTTGTATGCGCTTTCATTTTTTTCGCCCTTTAATCTACATGCAAAGGTGAACATGGCAAAAAAAAAAACTGCTAGTGAAAATTTTTCAAGGCTTTGATTTTCATCCTCAGTTAAACTCTGGATGTTTCGCATTTTTGAAGAACATAATTGGTTCTGCATAATTTTAAGTTCTTGCTTTTTATAAAATTGGTGTGCCGTGTTCAACTCATTAAGTGGAAAAGCATGTTACAGTCTTTATATTTACAAACAGTTCACTGTGGCAGAACCAACAAGTATCAAGTGTGGAATTAACCAGGTTACTGATGTACTACAGATCTATCCCACGGTAAGGAAACTTTTACACCAACACAGAATGGGGCTTTAGTTATTCTGTTGTGTGCTGTGTTTATACCAGTCTGTTATGGTGTGTGTGTGTGTATGTGTTATGGTCTTTATGTGTGTGTGTATGTTTATGTGTGTGTGGTATGTGTTTTGTACTGTTTTAATGGTAGGTCTTTAGTGGAATTATTACAGTGAAACATTTGCTATTAAGGTAACCAAACTGACTGACTTTAGAGGTATGTGGTACTGTTTATTAGTGTCTTTAGTGGTACAAATTTGTACTGCTTCGTGAAGGTGGTATGCTGTTTTGACTTTTATTCAGTTTTGAAGTCTTTTTAATAGACTGAATCATCTATTATGGTCCTTTAATACAAGGTTTTGGTTTTCAAGCAAGGTTCCATTTTATGGTTCTGTTTTGTAATAATACCATTGAAGACTGCTGTTCCAGCTGTTTTTGTACTTTTAATAAAATTCTATTAATTGCAATTTTTTCTAACATGAAATTTTTCTGTTAAAGGGGACAGTCTTGCTGTGTTTTGTACCAACCAAAATTATCTTTAGTGGTATGCTTTTTGTACTACTATTTTTGGTCTTGTATGCTGTTGTGTACAATAACAAATATGACAGCTTTAGTGACATGTCAGGCACTGTTTAATAATCTTTATATTCCTTAGTACATTTTTTGTGAAATAAGTCTTTACAGTGTGTGGTTTTGTATTTTAATACCATCTGTACAAGTAGTGGTAAATTTTGAATCAATCAATTGCAATGGTCTTTTAGTGGTAAAAAGTGCTGTTTAAACCAGTCTGGGTTTTAGTCAATGCAATTTTGTTACAAAGTATGTTTAGGAATTTTAGTGATAGCTGTTGTGTATGTTTAATACCACCTTTTTTTTACCGTTTTGGCTGTTTAATACCACGTCTGTTTTATCCATCTAAGAAGTAAAAAAAGTAAAAAAAAAAAGGAAAAAAAACACAGCTAATGTTGAAAAATATTATTCATTGCATTGGCTTGAAGATTTCATCCTCAGTTAAGTAGTGTAAGGATGAAAAAAGCTTTCGCATCCAAGAGGATTTGTAAGTTCTTTTACATATGAATTATTAAAGAAGTCTGCAGGATATGATGTTTTGTGCTGTTTAAGTTGTTATTTGTATTGGTTTTTAATAAATGTTATGGTGTGGTATTTATTTTGTTCAACTCCATTAAGTTCCAAAAACATGAGGTTACCAGGAAATGTAGTGGTATGCATTTTGACCCTTGACACTAGTTAGACAGTGGTATGCTGTAGTACATGGAACCAGCACCATCAACAGTATCAAAGTCTGTTACTTTAAGTGTTTTGTACAGTGTAATACCAGTCAATGTTCTGTAAATACCATTTCATGGTCTTTAGTGAGTAAAGTACTGTTTAATACGAGATCATTAGGGTCTTTAGGGTTCTGAGTGATATGCTGTTTTGTACTGTTTAATACCAGTCTGTTATGGTCTTTGGTAGTGTACTGTGTATTCTGTTACGGTTGTGGTATGCTGTTTTATAATACCAGTCTGTTATGGTCTTTAGTGGTATGCTGTTTTGTACTGTTTAACACTGGTCTGTTATGGTCTTTAGTGGTATTGTGCTGTTTTGTGCTGTTTATCACTGGTCTGTTAACACTGTCTTTAGGTGGTATGCTGTTTTGTACTGTTTAACACTGGTCTGTTACAGTCTTTAGTGGTATGCTGTTTTGTACTGTTTATCACTCTGTCTGTTACAGTCTGTTTTTGTGGTATGCTGTTATGTTTTGTATGCTGTTTTGTCACTACCCAGTCTGTTATGGTCTTTAGTGGTTTGCTGTTTTGTACTGTTTAACACTGGTCTGTTACAGTCTTTAGTGGTATGCTGTTTTGTACTGTTTAACACTGGTCTGTTATGGTCTTTAGTGATTTGCTGTTTTGTGCTGTTTAATACCAGTCTGTTACAGTCTTTAGTGATATGCTGTTTTGTGCTGTTTAATACCAGTCTGTTATGGTCTTTAGTGGTATGCTGTTTTGTGCTGTTTTATACCAGTCTGTTATGGTCTTTAGTGGTATGCTGTTTTGTACTGTTTTATACCAGTCTGTTATGGTCTTTAGTATGGTGTCTTTAATACCATTCTGTGGTGGTATGCTGTTTTGTACTGTTTTATACCAGTCTGTTATGGTCTTTAGTGGTATGCTGTTTTGTACTGTTTTATACCAGTCTGTTATGGTCTTTAGTGGTATGCTGTTTTGTACTGTTTTTTAGTACCTGTTGTGTGGTGCTGTTATGGTCTATGGTCTTTAGTGGTATGCTGTTTTGTACTGTTTAATACCAGTCTGTTATGGTCTTTAGTGGTATGCTGTTTTGTACTGTTTAATACCAGTCTGTTATGGTCTTTAGTGGTATGCTGTTTTGTACTGTTTAATACCAGTCTGTTATGGTCTTTAGTGGTATGCTGTTTTGTGCTGTTTAATACCAGTCTGTTACAGTCTTTAGTGATATGCTGTTTTGTGCTGTTTAATACCAGTCTGTTATGGTCTTTAGTGGTATGCTGTTTTTGTACTGTTATGTCTTTACTGGTAGGTCTGTTTTGTATGGTTTAACTTTTACAGTCTTTAGTGGTATGCTGTTTTGTACTGTTTATCACCTGTCTGTTATGGTCTTTAGTGGTATGCTGTTTTGTGCTGTTTAACACTGGTCTGTTATGGTCTTTAGTGGTATGCTGTTGTGTGCTGTTTATCACCAGTCTGTTATGGTCTTTAGTGGTATGCTGTTTTGTGCTGTTTAATACCAGTCTGTTACAGTCTTTAGTGGTATGCTGTTTTGTACTGTTTAATACCAGTCTGTTACAGTCTTTAGTGGTATGCTGTTTTGTACTGTTTAATACCAGTCTGTTACAGTCTTTAGTGGTATGCTGTTTTGTGCTGCTTAATACCAGTCTGTTACAGTCTTTAGTGGTATGCTGTTGTGTGCTGTTTAATACCAGTACTGTTTTAATTAGTGGTACCAGTTTTTTTGTGCTGTTTACAGTCTTTATGTGTATATGCTGTTTTGTTTTTGTACTCTGTTTATGGTCACTGTTTTGTGTGCTGTTTTATCTGTCTGTTATGGTCTTTAGTGGTATGCTGTTTTGTGCTGTTTAATACAGTTGTTATGGTCTTTAGTGGTATGCTGTTTTGTGCTGTTTAATACCAGTTTGTTTATGTCTTTAGTTGTATGCTGTTTTGTACTGTTTAACACTGTCTGTTACAGTCTTTAGTGGTATGCTGTTTTTTATGTGTCTGTTACAGTTTTAATGGTATGCCAGTCTGTTACCAGTCTGTCTTTAGTGGTATGCTGTTTTGCACTGTTTAACACCAGTCTGTTACAGTCTTTAGTGGTATGCTGTTTTTTGCTGTTTAATACTGGTCTGTTATGGTATTTAGTGGTATGCTGTTTTGTGCTGTTTAATACCAGTCTGTTACAGTGATATGCTGTTTTGTGGTTTAATGCTGTTTTGTACTGTTTAACACCAGTCTGTTACAGTCTTTAGTGGTATGCTGTTTTGTGCTGTTTAATACCAGTCTGTTACAGTCTTTAGTGGTATGCTGTTTTGCACTGTTTAACACCAGTCTGTTACAGTCTTTAGTGGTATGCTGTTTTGTGCTGTTTAATACCAGTCTGTTACAGTCTTTAGTGGTATTCTGTTTTGTACTGTTTAACACTGGTCTATTATGGTCTTTAGTGGTATGCTGTTTTGTACTGTTTATCACTGGTCTGTTGTGGTCTTTAGTGGTATTCTGGTGTGTGCTGTTTAATACCAGTCTGTTACAGTCTTTAGTGGTATTCTGTTTTGTACTGTTTAACACCAGTCTGTTATGGTCTTTAGTGGTATGCTGTTGTGTGCTGTTTAATACCAGTCTGTTACAGTCTTTAGTGGTATGCTGTTTTGTGCTGTTTAACACCAGTCTGTTACAGTCTTTAGTGGTATGCTGTTTTGTACTGTTTATCACTGGTCTGTTATGGTCTTTAGTGGTATGCTGTTTTCTTCTGTTTAATACCAGTCTGTTACAGTCTTTAGTGGTATGCTGTTTTGTACTGTTTATCACTGGTCTGTTATGGTCTTTAGTGGTATGCTGTTTTGTACTGTTTATCACTGGTCTGTTATGGTCTTTAGTGGTATGCTCTTTTCTTCTGTTTAAGACCAGTCTGTTACAGTCTTTAGTGGTATGCTGTTTTGTACTGTTTATCACTGGTCTGTTATGGTCTTTAGTGGTATGCTGTTTTCTTCTGTTTAACACCAGTCTGTTACAGTCTTTAGTGGTATGCTGTTTTGTACTGTTTATCACCAGTCTGTTATGGTCTTTAGTGTTATGCTGTGTTGTACTGTTTATCACTGGTCTGTTACAGTCTTTAGTGGTATGCTGTGTTGTACTGTTTATCAATGGTCTGTTACAGTCTTTAGTGGTATGCTGTTTTGTACTTTTAATACCAGTTTATCAGTGGTATTCTGTTCTCTGTTACAGTCTGTTACAGTCTTTAGGTGATATGCTGTTTTGTACTGTTTAACACTGGTCTGTTATGGTCTTTAGTGGTATGCTGTTTTGTGCTGTTTAACACCAGGTTACTGTTATGGCTCTTTAGTACTGTGGTATGCTGTTTTGTTCTTTAGTTTATCACTGTTTTAAGTGTTGGTTATGGTCTTTAGTGGTATGCTGTTTTGTACTGTTTATCACTGGTCTGTTATGGTCTTTAGTGGTATGCTGTTTTGTACTGTTTAATACCAGTCTGTTATGGTCTTTAGTGGTATGCTGTTGTGTGCTGTTTAATACCAGTCTGTTACAGTCTTTAGTGGTATGCTGTTGTGTACTGTTTAATCACTGTTATGTCTTTAGTGGTATGCTGTTTTGTGTGTTTAATACCAGTCTGTATATGCTGTGTTGTACTGTTTATCACTGGTCTGTTATGGTCTTTAGTGGTATGCTGTTTTGTACTGTTTATCACTGGTCTGTTACAGTCTTTAGTGGTATGCTGTTTTGTACTGTTTATCACTGGTCTGTTACAGTCTTTAGTGGTATGCTGTTTTGTACTGTTTATCACTGGTCTGTTACAGTCTTTAGTGGTATGCTGTTTTGTACTGTTTACTGTTTTTATCTTTTGTACTGGTACTGTTTTGTGCTGTTTAATACCTCTGTTTATGGTCTTTAGTGGTATGCTGTTTTGTACTGTTTTAATACACTGGTCTGTTATGGTTCTTTAGTGTATGCTGTTTTTTGTACTGTTTTATCACTGGTCTGTTACAGTCTTTAGTGGTATGCTGTTTTGTACTGTTTATCACTGGTCTGTTATGGTCTTTAGTGGTATCCTGTTTTGTACTGTTTATCACCGGTCTGTTACAGTCTTTAGTGGTATGCTGTTTTGTACTGTTTAACACTGGTCTGTTACAGTCTTTAGTGGTATGCTGTTTTGTTTAACTGTTATTATCACTGGTTCTGTTACAGTCTTTAGTGGTATGCTACAGTTCTTGTACTGTTTTGTACTGTCACTGGTCTGTTACAGTCTTTAGTGGTATGCTGTTTTGTACTGTTTATCACTGGTCTGTTATGGTCTTTTCTGAGTGGTATGCTGTTTTGTACTGTTTATCACTGGTCTGTTACAGTCTTTAGTGGTATGCTGTTTTGTACTGTTTAACACCAGTCTGTTATGATCTACAGGGTTCTGAGTGGTATGCTCTTTTCTTCTATTTAAGACCATTCCATTATGGTCTTTAGGGTTGGAAGGGTTCAGGTTTTTTAAGTGTTCTTTAATGGGTGCATTGTAACCAGGTTTTCTCCTTCACAAATAAAAAATGGCTGTCATAAAATAACTGAAAAATTGTTGAGTGTGGCATAAAATAATACCAATAAAATAATAACTTGTTCAGTTCTGTTTTTGATGTTCTTTTACACACTGTATCTGATGCATATTCCTTTAGGCTCTTTTAAATTGATTTAACATTTCCTTGTGTCATTTTAGGAGATAAAATTTACACTAACTTACATGATCTTGGACCTGTTTGTGTAATTAACGTGTTTTAGCTTGTCAGTCAATTTCATTAGTCACAGCAAATTAATTTCACTTATCGGCAGAAATATTAGATATCAGGTAAAAATGCAAAAACACTTTCAGCATTTCCACAACATTTTTATTGTTTATTGACGATTTGTAAATCGGTCAAAGTTTTGCATTTCATATACACTTAGTTCTTTTAAGAATATTTTTTTATTTACAATAGACTTCAAATTCTCAATCAATTTCATTTTTATGGCGTATCAGCCATAGGACAAACTTATGAATGTAATGGTACATGTATGGTATACCCCATGTCATTTTGGATAGTTTATTTGCATTTGGATAAATATAAAAGTATAAAAAGGATTATGAACATCCTATGTGGAAATTACACAGCTTACAGCATGTAAGAGCTGATATACTTGGTGCCAAGAGCCTTTCCCGTACTTACTGGTGCATGTAAACAGTGAATTTCAAAACAGTGAAATTGAAAACAGATGGCTTTAATTTTTGAAAATAAAATATATTGTTTGTTAAATCAGAATAAAAGAACTATACAGTGGGATCTGCCTTAACAGACCGCCCATGACAGGTTTTATCTAAAAGATTATTTAACCAAGGGGTTTTCAGACTGGTTTTAGGACAGATGATCTTTCAAGACTGGTTCCACTGTATTTGCAGTGAAGTAAGCCTACATCATTTGTTTATGTTTGAAATGTTTCCTCACACCATTGTTTCTTTTCAATCCTTAGTAGTGGACTCTGTGGCCAAGTGGTTAGATCATCATGCTTTAAATCATGAAGTCTCTCGCTTCCTGTCAGCGCAGGTTCGAGTCCTGCTGGAACCTAAGCTGATTTTTGTGAAAAAGTTTACCAGTTTACTTGCAGAAGGCTGGTGGCCTCTACCCGGGTACATTGTAACTGGGTTCTCTCCTCCACCAGTAAAAACTGGCTGCCACCATATAACTGAAAAATTGTTGAATGTGGCATAAAACAACATTCAAAATACAAATTCTGATTCATTCCTTAATATTACCTGAACTATGGGTAGTTTTACAGACAGATAAATGTATAATGCATTCTGGAATTATTTATCATTTACACTTTTGAGAAATGTTTAAAAACAGTATCAGAAATATGACATACTTTTTTCCCCAATGACTTTATACAATGACATTGTATAAGAACACTTACAAAAACACATACACCTCCTGTCATACATACACTTACACCTGTATACAACTCACTCTCTCTCTCTCTCTCTCTCTCTCTCTCTCTCTCTCTCTCTCTCTCTCTCTCTCTCTCTCTCTCTCTCTCCGTCCCCAATGCTGTAATAAAATGCACATTTATATATATGTTTTCCAGTTACCAGTTTAAAAAAGATATGGGACATACAAACAAATTCCCATGAGTCAATTTAGAGCCAGTAAAATTTTATCATTGCTTTTAATCCTGTAGTGGACAAATTGGTCAGTTAAGAATCTCAAGTATTTGGTCACTTACTTTAGGATTGTCATTGAAGCTTTTAGAGGCCAGGTATTAAATTCTGGTAGATGCAGGCTATTAGTTCAAGCAAGCATGTAATGGACACACTATTGTCACAACACAGACAAAATCAAAATACAAACACCATATTGGTCAAGTAGTGAATTATTGAATAGTGTAATGGTCTGTTCTCATAATTAGGTCACTGAGAACTTAAATTATCTTGTTCTTGATTTCTTTAATTTCTTATAGATTTATCATATGATTGTCGTGATGTGCTGAAGTTTCACTCAAAGTAATTCATTTGTAATCCTTGGCTCAACGGGTGGCAATTCAGATTTGACATTTTGTTAAGGGTCAAATAAAGCTAACCTGAATTATCAGTATGAAATCAGTTAATTTGATTCAGTTTTGATCAGATTTATTGAATAACAGCTGTCATCTGAAGTATTGGCACAGACATAAATCATTACCAGACTCAATGATGCTTCTATAGGTGGATGTAGCATAGAGGAAATGACTTATGTAATCAGAGTTAAAAATATCCAAATTAATCAGTTAGAAATATCTGAATCAAAAGATGAGAAATCCGGTATTTGTATAAGATGTAGGCCCCTATATACACAAGTCTGATGAAAATAGAAAGTATTAAGAGATGGTCGAATTAAGAGATGTCCTACACCCAGTCGTTATAGTAGCAATTGAGTATGTCAAGTGGAGAACCGGCTAAACATTAAAGAAAGTCTTCTATTGTTGAATTGTAATCCTTTATAGAAAGGTAATCCATGATTGACAGGTAACTCATTATATTCTTGTTAATAGAAAGGTTTGTGTAGATATGTTTCCATATATATTATAAATAGAAAATTTATAGAAGACTGTGATATTTGTTTGTTTGGTTGGTGTATTTTGTTTGTTTGTTTATGTACTATGGTTGTTCATTGTGTCAAGTACAAAATGGTCACACACACCTCTGGTTTTGTAGGTAGTAAATACTTTTGTAAGGATCAAATTAAGTTTGTTGTCTTTTTTGTCTGTACAGAGGTGGATCTGTATAGGTGGATATACATGTACTTTTACAAGTTTGATAATAGTCTTGTTTACATGTACTTTGTATAGGTGGTCAAGTCGTAATTAATCCATCTGCCCTTAGAAAGGTGGACTGTACTCCATACCAAAACATAGCCTACTGTTAATTCATTTGCATCTTTAAGGGTCAATGACTTGAAGCTACATGTAACATTTGTAGTCATACATGTGAGCTGTATAATGTCAGATGCATTGTTCATATGTGACTATAATTTTATAAGCCAACTACATTGTGTTATATTCAACTTACACATACAATCAAACTTGCATCAAAGGCCACCTCTGTATAAAGGGCACCTGCCTATTAAGACCATTCAGACATAACCTTTGTTGACTTTTTTTTTACAATGAATAAACCTCTTTATCTAGGCCATCTGTCTATAAAGGCCACTTTTGCCTGTGAGTGACAATTATAGGCTAGTTATTGTGCATAAAAGTCTTGTGCAGTGGTAGATGGTTAACATGTATACACAATTTGTCAATTTGTGCTATAAAGATCCTAACAGCTGTAGGTCCATAATTACATGTATGTACAAGTAGGATAATTATACAGAAAATTATCAAATTGGGACTGCTTATCCAGTTATCCTGAGAGAGTATCCTTTATACAAAACTTCTGTTATTTAACAAAATATTAGTTCATTTACTATCTGAAATAGAGCATTAGAACTACGTAGGCTGATCTAAAACTGCAGATCATTGAGGATAAGTACAGTTCAGACTCATTCAGCCAGAAAGTTTGATTCATTTATATACACAAGAATGTATGCTTTTTTCAGTGTATTGAGGGGAAAATTATGTATTCAGATGTTCATTTGTATCATTGGTTTCCTGTTGTGGCAGTCGGTAGGACCTGTTTTTAACACCTGGTATATCATATACAATGTACACCCCCACAAATATATATAAACATAGTTAATACACAATATATGTTATCTACGTAATACAAATAGACCCTGCATCGGATCTCACAAATGATGAGATGGAATGCTTTATTCAAGCATTTCTAAAGAAATCTGCAGCATTGCGAACAAAATACTCCTTCCTTTTGGAAATCTTTGAAGTATGTAAAGGGACAGGGTTTATGTGGATAATTATTAGCATACTTTTTTCTCTGTTTCATGATCATGGTTTCTGTAAGAAAGAAATAGAATTAAAAGCACCTGAAGTATGATTGCCTTTACTTAAAGGGTACCTTCCCCTGATAACGACCTTAGAAAGATAGAAAAATATCTTTGACAGATTGCTAAATAAATTTTTGTATAAAGCCAACAGGTTGTGCAGTCTACCAGTACCTGCCTATAAAGGCCATCTACACAGGGCTTGGTACCATCAAACTTCAGAATTACTTAAGTTTAAAAATTTGGCTAATCCTGAATCTGATTGGCTATTCACAGGCCAAGTTGAGAATAAGATCAGATAAATTCTGATGTTTTATACTGTGCCAGGACTAGGCCAGTGTTTTCCTTATCTTATTGTATATAGTCACGGCTGTATGTTGAGATTTTACTGTTTAATACGCAAGTTTATAAATCATGCATTACGATGATATAGAAATTGTCAAAATTTTTACTCAATGACTATCTCATTTGAATGTACGCAATCAGCTGTCACAGAAATGATTGGCTGTTTGTAGCATTTATTTCCTTTGCATGAAATGTATCCCCTTCATATTGACATGTACTATTTTTTGTCCATTGCTTTGGATCGTTTTAATATAAATTGCAGGGGTGACAGGATCTATTGAACTTTTGATTGAATTACTTTTTTTACTAATAGAACTAAAGTATTATACATTTTCAATCTGATGACTTGTGAAAATTTACATTCTCATGAAATATTCATTTGATTTTTATCACCATTCACAAAAGAAACACACATTTTACATGATTGATAGTTTTGAAAAACTGATTAATGATTCTATTTACTTCTCCAGCCCTTTAAAACTGCTTGTTGCATGCAGGTCGTCATTGTGTATGTCCCACTAGATAACAGGAGGTTTCAAATTGTATTCTAAATTATCCATCTGCTGTACTTGTGTTTACCTGCAGTTGTAAATAAACTTTATTCATTTTCCAACAATCAACAAACAAGTTTTACAACTTATTTTCGGCACTGACGTTGGCGTGACAGAGTACATGTACTTAGTGTGGGAGGAAACCGTAGCACCCGGAGAAAAACCATGTGTCTTACCTGGTGACCACCATACCATTTCATATACTTCCTTGTCCAATCCGAGGATCAGACTTGGGTCACATGGGTGAGAAGTGGATGTGCTGACCATTGCACCACTCCAACACCCACAGTTTGATCTGGCTTGTGTGGTTCCATTTATTGCATGTGTGTTCAGGTCTGTGAACTGTGAATTTTGCATCATTTTATGGCTGAACTCTTTTTCATAAAGAGTATCCTTTGAAAGGATTAAAGCCAGGGGTATCGGATATGGACAGATCTTGGAATTGAACCCAGGTCTCTTCTCTTGTGTGGCAAGTGCTCTAACCACCAAGCCAAGGAAATCATTCATACTATCAGAAAAAATGTACAGTGTATAAATGTCAACACTTAGATACTGTATGAAACATATCAAGATAGATCATTTTGGTAGACTATTTTATATGACCAAAATTTATTACCGACCTTTGGCTCTTTGTCGTTTAATTTTATGTGTACAGCACTTTTTATTTTGTCCAAAATCATATAAAAGCAATAAATTGGTGTTTTTCTATATGTACACATAGCTTGGGTAAAATCCCTGCTATATGTATAAAAATGGTGGCCCAGACAATAACTACCAGACTCTTTTTACACCACGAAGTAAATCGGTGGAAATATACCGGTACACTAAAAGGAAACTTGAATGCTGGTATTTTAACTGGCTGTTTCATTATTGTATTTGATATTCTCAATACCATGTACTTTTCACCTTGGCTGTAAGAAGCAGGATAAAGTATTTAGTAGTTATAGATGTTGTTTGTGTAATTTGACATTCCAGGAAGATTGTTATATACTTACTTGTTTACTTGAAGTTCAGTGGTACTTTTGTCAGGAATGTTTGCACTATAAATGGAGATGTTATCTGAGCCGTGGATGAAATTCCTTACATCTTTAGACTCATTCTAAAGACACTTGCAAAAAAGATCTCTGTAACACATCATGCCTTTATTGTAATATAAGGTTTAAAAGTGTTGCTATCATAAAGTTTACCATGTAACATTTTGTATCATTAATGTATATCGTAGTATGATGGTAATATTGTAGAAGTGTTGTTGGTTTTAAAGTGTCTCTACAATCATGTTGTAGTTTGATGGTAATATCGTAGAAGTGATGATGGTTTTAAAGTGTCTCTACAATCATGTTGTAGGTAATATTGTAGAAGTGTTGTTGGTTTTAATGTGTCACTGCAATCATGTTGTAGTATGATGGTCATATTGTAGAAGTGTTGTTGGTTTTAACGTGTCACTACAATTATGTTGTAGGTAATATTGTAGAAGTGTTGTTGGTTTTAAAGTGTCTCTACAATCATGTTGTAGTATGATGGTCATATTGTAGAAGTGATGTTGGTTTTAAAGTGTCTCTACAATCATGTTGTAGTATGACACTTATATCATAGAAGTGATGTGGTTTTAACAGTGTTGCTACAATCATGTAAAAATGATGATATAGTTTTTAAAGTGTTTTCAACATCAGATTTTGTATAAACTTTTAAGTTGTTTTTGATGAATTACTTTGTTAGATGTTGGTAATAGAAAATCTGGAGAACAATTAACATGTTTACAAAAAATCAATGTGGTTTGGAATATAACTACAGAGGTCTGTAATATAAGGGATAAACACAGATACATGTAAGTCCAAACAAATACAAGGAAAGTCCATTTTCATGTTAGTCTCTTCCATGAAAGAATGTATCTTTGTTGCATGTTACTAAATCAAGTGCATCAAAATGAATAGAAAAAAGAGATTTCACAATGTACAGTTTTAATCTCACTTTACCCTTTGATGGGTAAGATGGTCTTTTGCCATCCCCCACTGAGCTCATGCTAAAACAAGGACATATTTGCTAGATACACTGTACATGTATATATTCAAGTTAGCTTTGTATATATATTTTAATATATAACTTATATAACAATAGAAGAGGTATAGGTCAGGGTAATGTCTTTAACCTTCCAGTACCTTGCACCAACAGATATACAGATGAATGTTGATATAAGTCGAACATATTCATTTTAGTAGAACACACTGGTATTAATTGAATTGACTGATTTCAGTTGAACATGCTGTTTTAAATAGAACACCTTGATTTCAGTAGAATACACTGATATCAGTTCAACACAATAGTTTGAGTTGAATACACTGTTTTCCATTTCAACATACCTTTTCAGATCAACAATCTGATTTCATTTCAACACAGATTTCAGTTCAACCCACTGATTTCCATTCACTATTTTCAGTTCAACATATTGATTTTTGTTCAACACACTGATTTCACTTCAATATACTGATTTCAGTATACTGATTTCAGTTCAACATACTGATTTCAGTTCAGATCAACAAACTAATTTCAGTTCAACATACTGGTTTCAGTTTAACATGCTGATTTCAGCAATGATGACTAAGAAAATCCCTTATTTTGCAATAACATATTTTTCTATCTATTTCAGAGAGGAAGTAAGATCTAAAGGTTTTACAGTAATTGCAGCTATTCATGGTGCTTCTATCTCCACGATCAACACTTTACTGGAATCTTTTTACCTACTGGAGGTAAGCTGATTAAACACAGCAGAAGATATTTATATTTTGTCTTCTCCTGACTACACTTACAAGTAAATATAACAATGGACACACCCACTAGATGTACATATATATGGCTACTATTAATCTGTAAATCAAGATACTGATAACATCCTGATCAGCTAAATGTTTTGATCTAAACTAAGATCTGTGGCCAGTCCATTTGCATCTATCATTAACTCATTAACAACTAAAAAACAATGGACTCTTCTGTAAATCAATGACTTAGATCAGTTCAAATGTTTCTTTAGGGGTAAATAGGCATTTAAAAATATTGTCTTTGACTAATTAAACTGAGAAATTCTTCTAGATGTGATAATGTCTTAATTGTAATGTCTTATTTTTTGACATTTTTGATGGAACTTTTTTCTGACACTTCAGCTAGCCATTAATTCAAGCCTGCATGCTGCATTACAAAATCCCAGATTATGAATTATGTATGCATACAGGCACATATTGCAATCACAATACTTGCCATTAAGCATGAAATAGAGGAAAAAGAGATCCACTTATTTAGCAGACACACTGCTAACAGTATTTTTTTTACCATTTCCCAATGGTATTTACGTAGCTGTCAATCATTTTGTTTTTATTGACAAATGACTATGATCCATTATATTTAATCCATCGCATTCCTCTAGCTATCATCAACGGCTCTTGCCAAAACATGCTAACAAAACTTTGATAGTAAAAACACGGATGTTTATCTCTTACAACAATTTAAAGGGCAGCAGACTATATAAGTATCCACACCTTATCTCAGTTTCTTATCTGAAAATAATTTTTCTTCTTCAACTTTCATGTGCGATATTCTATCAATCTTTCTTTCTCCTTTTTTAGCTCAACTGGCCTGAAGGGCCAAGTGAGCTATTGCTGTGGCTCAATGTCCATCGTCTGTCACCCATCGTCCCTCTCCATTAGCTTTTCCATTTGAATGACGTACTTCTTATAAAAAATCACTGGACATATTTCAAACAAACATGGATCTTGGTCCTAGGAAGAGGCTTCAAATTTGGGAACAAAAATGTTCATATCTATGGGGCTTTTAAAGTGACCAAAAAGGGTCAAAACTTGGTACATGTATGTCTCTAAAAAAATTCATCTCATGAACCAATGATCAGTTTTCTTTTATATTTGGTATACATTATTCTGAAGACAATATCTACATTGTTTGCAAAGGAACTTGAAATCTGTTGATAATTGGGTCAACAGTGGGCGCTTCAAATGACTTAGGGTATGATTGTATAAAAATAACTAATATCAATTCCAAACTGAAAGAGTTTTTGTACACAAAGTTTTATATGAGAGTTGTAAGGATGCTACTTCAGGGATTAATATCCTCAACATATGGGTCTGATAAAAGGCCCCATTCCCAATTTAAAACATTTACTGTTTTTTCCCCAATTTTTAGCAAAATTTCCCAGATATATTCACTGTACATCTCACATTTGGTACATCAACAAAGGTGAATCTCACAACTTTAAGTACCACTCAATCAAAACAGCCATGTCTTCAAATGAAAACCATGTTGTCGGTTAAATAAAAGAAGTTGGATGAATACATTTTTGTGTCTTTATTATTGTGAGTAAAATAACGGTAGTTACTTTTTTCCCAATTTCGCCCATTAGGATGTAAAATTCCCAACTGAGAGGACATAGGAACCTTTACATAAACCTGTCTATCAACTTCTGTACTTAGTGAGTATATTAGACTCTGAAGCTTAGTCACTGTAACAAAATGCTTCTCACATCCTGAAAATATACCTGAAACATCATTTAAAGGTGTGTCATTGTTTGTATCTATAGATATCATAAACGTACAGATACTGCCTACACATTGTCATACTTCAGATATTTGTGTTGATGGGGATAACAGTCATTTGTAAGGGGCCGACTCAGGTAAACTGATATAGTGAAAGTTTACATCTGCCAAGAAACTTCTTTATTTGAATGTGGATTTCACTTAGATTTATTTGTAACCATGGGGATATGATCATGAATGAAATATATGTAGGACAGTTCTCTATGAATAGACACAGAAAATGTGGTAATGGAGTGTAAAAGACGGGCAGATGAAAAGGGTAATTAATATTTTATTTGCAGATAGTTAGGTAAATAAAAATATACAAAATACATTGCGCTTAGAGTAGAAAACCATTGTAAATGGCAAATACCAAATAGTTGTGTTGATATGTCTTTATGTAAAAATGAAATAAATTTTAAAAGTCACTGCCTGTTCTAGAATCTCATATTTGTAAACTATCTCGTGAGTTAAACCTGGCACTTTTTGCCTGTAAAGAGTCAATACTCTTGATTTTGATCTGTACCAAATTAGGCTATATTAGCAGTGCTACATATGTACATGTAGTTATCAAATTAGAATTTATAAAAGCAGTGCTAAGTATGTAGTTATCAAATTAGGCTATTAGCAATACTGGGTATGTAGTTATCGAATTAGACTATGCAATACTATAATGGGGAGGTAGTTATCAAATTAGATTTATGTTAGCATTGCTAAATCATGTAGTTTTCAGAGTAGACTGTTAGCAATAATGAGTATATAGTTATCAAGTTAGACTTAGCTATACACTACTGGGTACATGTATGTAGTTATCAAATTAGATTTAGCAATACTGGGAATGTAGTTATTGAATTAAAGTGTTAGTAATACTGGCTATGTAGTTATAAAATTAGACTAAGCAATACTTTACTGGGTATGTAGTTATCAAACTGAACTGTTAATACATGTAATACTGGGTATGTAGTTATCAAATTAGACTAAGCAATACTATAGTGGGTATGTAGTTATCAAAGTGGACTGTTAGTACATGTAATACTAGGTATGTAGTTATCAAATTAGACTAAGCAATACTATAGTGGGTATATAGTTGTCAAATTGAACTTAATACATGTAATACTGGATATGTAGTTATCAAATTAGACTAAGCAATACTTTACTAGGTATGTAGTTATCAAATTGGACTGTTAGTACATGTAATACTGGGTATGTAGTTATCAAATTAGACTAAGCAATACTATAGTGGGTATATAGTTATAAAATTGGACTGTTAACAATACTGGGTATGTAGTTATCAAATTATATTGTTAGCAATACTGGGTATGTATATTTATCAATTAAGACTGTATATTAGCAGTGCTGGTAATGTAGTTATCAAATTATATTGTGGGTTAATACTGCTGGATCCCGCATCTTTAAACAGCATTGATTGAGAAACTACATGTACAATAGGACATGGCACTGTATATTGAATTGCATTTGATTTTACAATAATAATATTCAGCCTCTGGAAACGTTAGCATGGCCTGAATAACAAGGTCCCACTCTATAGTTGATCTTGAGGTTAGATACTTGTAAAATACTGAAGTCATATTTTATTTTATTTTTCATTTACTGTTTAATGCATTATTTGATGTTTTATTACATAACCTAATAACATTATCATGAAACCAAAGCTCGTCTCTTTCATGGAGAGTAATTAAATTACACTGTCTGTTAGCGGTACTTGGTTTACTAAGGTTAACAAATTGTGTTTTATTGATGGAAACGTTTGATCTGAAGTCATATTATTTCATTAGTTGAGCCATGGGACTACTGCATTTTATCGTTGTTGAAAAAATGCTGGAGTCCATGTTGAATTCAGAGAAGATGACGAAACCAACAATTTGATTTCATCAGCGTTTTTCATTTCTAGTTTTGATTGAATTTATTTATTTCTTTAGGTAATATATTTTTAGTTAAAAAAATTCAAATTATTTTCATCTGTTTTCTCTTTATTTGTTATTTGTTATTTTTTAGACAAATCTTTGCTACACAAAATATATTTACATTTTTTTTAATTACCAGTACTTCTCCTTGAATTTTTTTTATCTGAAAGATAAACTAGAATTCTTTACATATCTTAAGAAACTAAATTTTCATTTGATACAGGAATTTTCCACCCTATCATACGGGGCATAAAGAGATTCTTGTATTTTCATATACTTGTAATTCTGTGTTTTTCTATATTTCCCAATTTCAATAAAATATTTCTAAAATTCTCAATTCAAAAGACCTAGGCTTCATTTTCAAAAGAGTGTGAAAAATCCCCGTACTGTGTCTGTATAGAAACTAATGTATAATTGATGGATATGGTTGTGCACAGATAAATTCATACTTGTTTTAAAAATGAATAAAAGTTAAAAAACAATTTTCTTTTTTATATCTTTGTATCTTATCAAGCACATCTTAATCCCCAAGGCCACAATCTTCTTGTAGTTAGCCAAGGTTGTACAGTATAGATACATGTATGCCTGTATGTTGTAAATGTGTCAAACCCACAATCTACTATCTTTGGGGCTATTTTAGTGACATGCATTTTATTGTCTTTTTTGTTTATTTTGAAACTATGTTCCAGTGAATACTGAGTTGCTATGAAATATTGATACTCCATTATGGTTGTCAGTTATAAATTTGTGATTGACATAACATTTAGATAAAATCAATGAAATAGATCACCACTGACTGTATAATTAGTTTATGTGAGGATAATTCCAAAATACAAATGTATACATACAAGTATACATATTTAAAGAGAGAGAGAGAGAGAGAGAGAGAGGGAGGGAGGGAGGGAGGGAGGGAGAGAGAGAGAGAGTCAAAGAGACAGACAGCAAGAGAAAGTCAGGCAGAGAGAGATAGACACTGAGAGAGTGATAGATGAGACAGACAGATTGTGAGAGAGAGAGACAGTCTGACAGTGACACTGACAAAGTGATAGAGAGAGGGGGAGAGAATCTTTCATACCGTAATTAGAATTTTCTGTAGGGTCTTATTTCAGCGCGTCCCTCTGACCCACAAAAAAAAAAAGTCTGAGTCTCAAGTTATATATCCGAATCCCATTGAGTATAGGGACATTGTTTAGTCTAGTAGTATGCATGCACATATCTCAAATCAGATACAACAACTAATTCAAATTAAGACATTTTTCTCACAGTAACTGTAGCCTAAATGAAGTAAACAAGTCAGAAAACATTGCTTTGCACTTTCAAGGTTGTAACTTAAAAGTCAATGAAATTCACGATAATATGAAAACAATGACACCTATTTTCAGTCTCAGATTCAAAATCAATTCAAATATACAGTTATAGTGCATCCTTAGGGACTCAGTTTTATTCATTTTGTGCATTCTGGAATGATTTTATTTATCAGCAACACAGAAATTATGCCTAAGGGAAAACTGCATATTTTTGTGTTAAACTCATTCACCCCTAAAGTCACATTTGGACTGGTCTAAGTCATTGATATACAGAAGAGTCCATTGTTTTTTGTGGGATTGATGAGTTAAACTTCTTACTAAAATGTACACTCTTTTCCGTGATGATAAAGTCAGGTTAGATCAATGTATCACATTTTAAAGACAAAAGCTTTCTATATGCTTCATCTACATATCAGCTGGTCTGAGTGTACATTTATTTAAAAAAAAGGATTATTATATGCATAATGGATGGATATAGTAATTTACAGATAAAATTATACAGCAGTAAAAACTAGATAATGTTTAAACCACTGTAGGAACAACATCAGACTTCAGTACATATTTTGACATAGCTTACATACAGTATAACATATCGCTGCATGCAGTGTAATTCTGACAGGAAAACGGAGACCACATATGCGCCAAAAAACCATTGCATACAATTCAGCAATCACTATAGCTGACTTTCGCCCAGCTAATTACAAACGCTTAAAGACAAAAAATTATTTTTTTGTCACTTTTGTGGTTAGTAATAAACAGAAAGTATGATAAAACTTTAGACTATAGTCAATTAATATTTTATCTGCATTTTCTGAAGTTTAAGGTTGACACATTTTATATTTAGCTCAGTCAGTCTTGTTTTGATGCTTACAGCTACAAGCATGATTTAGTATCGCTACAGTGCACAATGACACTTCCTGCTCACCAGTGCCACCTAGGGCAATGTTTCACAAAAGTTATAAATAAGTGATTAGCAAGTCTTATGTAGAGAGCTTGTGTAGTCAGACAACCTTTTATTGTTCATGTAAGTTCTTGTTTTGATGGTTGTCCTGGTTAAATTGTCTGACCCAGAGCAGTCTGACCTCGTGTAGAATGCAATGTTGGTAGTATCCTTATTTTCTACAGTCTCCTACCACGGTAACCATTATAGTACAGTGGTACCTGTCTTGAGAGACCATCCTATCTACCACTGGAATGTGGTCTCTCTCAAGACAGTATAGTGGAACTTGTTTTGAGAGACCATCCTATCTACCACTGGAATGTGGTCTCTCTCAAGACAGTATAGTGGAACTTGTTTTGAGAGACCATCCTATCTACCACTGGAATGTGGTCTCTCTCAAGACAGTATAGTGGAACTTGTTTTGAGAGACCATCCTATCTACCACTGGAATGTGGTCTCTCTCAAGACAGTATAGTGGAACTTGTTTTGAGAGACCATCCTATCTACCACTGGAATGTGGTCTCTCTCAAGACAGTATAGTGGATCTTGTCTTTAGAGACCATCCTATCTGCCACTGAAATGTGGTCTCTCTGAAGACAGTATAGTGGAACTTGTTTTGAGAGACCATCCTATCTACCACTGAAATGTGGTCTCTCAAGACAGTATAGTGGATCTTGTCTTTACAGACCATCCTATCTGCCACTGAAATGTGGTCTCTCAAGATAGTATAGTGGATCTTGTCTTTACAGACCATCCTATCTACCACTGAAATGTGGTCTCTCTCAAGGCAGTATAGTGGATCTTGTCTTTACAGACCATCCTATCTGCCACTGAAATGTGGTCTCTCTCAAGACAGTATAGTGGATCTTGTCTTTAGAGACCATCCTATCTGCCACTGAAATGTGGTCTCTCTCAAGATAGTATAGTGGATCTTGTCTTTAGAGACCATCCTATCTGCCACTGAAATGTGGTCTCTCTCAAGACAGTATAGTGGAACTTGTTTTGAGAGACCATCCTATCTGCCACTGAAATGTGGTCTCTCTCAAGGCAGTATAGTGGATCTTGTCTTTAGAGACCATCCTATCTGCCACTGAAATGTGGTCTCTCTCAAGGCAGTATAGTGGATCTTGTCTTTAGAGACCATCCTATCTGCCACTGGAATGTGGTCTCTCAAGATAGTATAGTGGAACTTGTTTTGAGAGACCATCCTATATTCCACTGAAATGTGGTCTCTCTCAAGACAGTATAGTGGAACTTGTTTTGAGAGACCATCCTATCTGCCACTGAAATGTAGTCTCTCAAGGCAGTATAGTAAGTACCAGCAATATATAGGAGTAAACATGGCTATAACTTACTTACTACTTCTGTAATGTACATAAAGTCTTATTTGTCAGGGATATATAAACAAATATATTTTTTTAACATTGGATAACAAATGTATATTGGTGAACTTCTGAACATTTGGAATGACACTGGAAGAGTCCATTAACTCATTTCCCCCTAAAGACTTATTGATTTACAGAAGAGTCCATTGTTTGTCAGGTGTTGATGAGTTAAACACAAGTGGTAAAACTTTGGATCTCTTTTAAGAGATTGCCTAGACATGGAAATTATTCTGATGTTTTTATTATTTTAACAAATATGTTTCATCCATTTCAGGGAAACTGTCATGGGGCTTTGGTTATGTTGCATCTGATAGCTGATCAGCAGTCGCAAATTCTTGTACAGAAATCTCCAGTGTATGATCCTCAGGCGCCATTTAAGGTACAGTTATGATTTTGGGTATACACATACAGTGGAATCGTGTTATGTTGAAATTGGATGAGTCAAACTTCTGGCTATGTCAAAGTTGAACAGTCAGTCCCAATTCTTATGGGTAGAAAAAAAGTTATCTCGAGTTCTGGATATCTTGAAGTTATGGGGATGGTCCCATGAATTTTGAGATAATGAGATTCTACTGTATATTGATATGTCCGGTAATAAGATGGGTCTGGTAATTAGACAAATGCAAATTGACATTTAGTATCATCTAGGTTTTTATCATCAATTTAACTGAAGTTAATGGAAATCAAACTTTCTTTGAAAATTAAGTTCAGTTTCCCTAATATAGGTATCTTAGATACATCTAAAATGATGTCACTCAGGTATATTGAAAGTAAAGGAACTTCCTAAACATTTTGTTGGGGGCATTCATGGTCCTGTGGTTAGAGCATTACACTTTAAATCATGAAGTGGCTCACCTCTAGTCAGCGCAGGTTCGCTTCCCAATGGAACCTAAGCTGATGTTGTGAGAAAGTTTGCCAAAATTTATAACTTGGCAAAATTCGTGAATAGACTCGTTTTGGGAATTCTTAACCATATTTTGTGATATAAATATGATATCCCCTTGGATTTGGGTCCCTTTAACAGACCCAAAATCAGGCTGAAAAAATCCTTGGTTCATTCTTTTATTTGAATAGAATATCAAATATGTGGATAAATGTCTGTATTTTATACACTTTACATGTAACATCTGTTTATTGAAAGTTCCTATTAACTTTTATAAGAACCTGAAATTCCTGGTGATTTATAAACACTGGTACGGTAATGCACTGTTTGTATGTATATAAGTAATAACTCTTTGTCTTTTTCAGCTAAATGTGATACCATCAGAAGAGCTACTACAAGATTATATATCACTGGACCAGTTACCTCTGGTTCTAGATGGACTTTATATCTACAATCATGAGGAGTGGATCCGATTTCATATGGTAAGTGTATATTACCTGTAGCACACCTGTGTGACAGTCAGTATACCTGTTTGTTGTTTGTGTACCAGTGTTGAGGCAGGACATTCATAACCTGTCTTATCTTTGTGTAAGTCAGTGCTACTGTGTTTGAAGTTAGCACATTTGTGTGCAAGTCTTTATATAAAGGTGTATGTTGCCCTAGAAATAAGTAATTCATTGTACATATACTGTAGAATCAGAATTTTTTTTTGTGGTTTTAATTTCGTTTATTTCATTGTTTTCATTTATCAAGGAAATTTAAACCATGACAAAATTTTACATAAATCATATCAAGTGAAAGTAATAGTTTCCTTTACAAACAGGTTTATTAATTTCAAGGAAATTTAATGTCAACAAATTTGTTTTTCAAAAAATTTGAAATTTTACCCTCAAAAACATTTCTGATTCATCAGTATTCCTATGTGTCAATATGTCTGTGTGTAAGAAATGTTACATATGTTTGTGTGAATCCCCCCAAAGAAAAAGCATTTATCCATGAGTCCTTATTATACACAGTCACTGTCAGATAATGGCAAATTTACTAGCAGTCAGTTATTTCAAGGGTTTTCTGGACAGTTGAAATAGTGTAAAAAAAAAGAAAATTATGAGGGGTTAAAATTTATTTTGTTGTTTTAAAAATAAAACCAATTCATTGACATTAAATTTTCTTGAAATAAAAAATCTGTTTGTTGAGGAACCTTTAACTGTTGCTTGGTATAATTTATGTAAAATTTCGTCATGGTTTAAATTTTGTTGAAAAATGAAAACTTTGAAATAAACCACAACGAAATTTTTTGATTCTACAGTATTGTCCCAAGGCATCATAGAAGTCTCAGGAAAATTGGTACTGGAGGCCACCTCTGTAGTGCAATATCTTGATCACCCATGAAATAAGTGCTTTATTACCTAACAATGAAAGAAATGAAAGGAGGGTCTGTTTGACATAGTGTTAAAGGCATCTCACTGAACCATGAACTAAATTCTTGTCAGCGCAGGTCCGAGCCCCGCTGGAACCTAAGCTGGTTTTTGTGAGAAAGTTTTGCCTGTTTACTTGTGGAAGGCCAATAATCTCTTCCTGGGTACATTATAACCAGGTTCTCTCCTCCACCATTAAAAACTGGCCACCACCATATAACTGAGAAATTGTTGAATGTGGCATAAAACACCATTCAAAAGTTGTATTAAAAAAACATGAAAGTATGCTTGTACCAAACAGTTATGACCTGGCAGTATGAATTGGGTCAGGGGTTAATCATTGAGATTATGGCCAGGGCACAGTTCATTGGGCTGGGCTGAAATATTATAATGTTATCAATTGTGAGAAAACGTCCCTTAAAAACTTTGAAACAGTCCAAAATTCGCATATGTTATCATTCAGGGTATCTCATAATGATATAAGTGATCTCCTCTGTATAACCAATCAAAATAAACAGTTTGGTGTCTACACATTTTGCATCCTCAGATATCACTACATGATGTACATAGTGTATTTAACTCATCAGCCCCTGACAAACGATGGACTCTTCTGAAAGTCAATAACTTAGACCAGTCCAAATGAGTCTTTAGGGGTAAATAGGTTAACACATAAGAATACCATTTTTCTCTATTCCTAAAAATTTAGCCTCAACTTTTATAAGTGATTCACAGCCAAGTCCATCAAATTCTGGTGTTCAAAATGGGGGATGAATTATAGATGAGTATGCATGTACATAAGGTAGAAGAGAAAAACAAAAATTAATAATAACTATACAATATTGGGACAAAAGTGAGTTCTCAATAATGTATTTCGCTAGACATGTATATTCTTAGTAATTCTGCATTTGTTTGATTTTGTCATTCGAATTTAGTAGACATCCAAAATAAATGACAAATGACACGTTTAACTCTGGAAATCTGGGCCTAATTTTGATAATATTTCCGTTAGTTTACATCCATGTATTACTTAGGTGTCAATGATTTTATTTTGGTGTTTATGAATTATGTCATAAAACGTCATTATCTTTGTAATAAACATCAAAATGACATCCCTAGAATTTTACTCTCATGAAGAATGATACATTTCTCCTGAAATAATAAATAGATTGCAATGAAATTTCTAGCATATGAGAACCAAAACCTCAACTTCCTGTGAATCAAGTTTTGTTAAAATAGGATAAACAACGAATTCTAGTAAGATGAGTTATTGAAAAAACATGAATTTACTAATAATATATGGTGAAAATAAACTTTGGGAACTCGCTTATGTCCCACCACTGTATTTTTATATACTTAATGATAAGAAAAATCATCATCTGGCCCTGAAAATGTAAGTGGCTCTGTTTGACAACCGATATTTTTCATTTCAGGCACTTGACCCATTCATGAGTAAGAACCGCAGTGTGGCTAAATTTCTGGTGTGTGTGATGCAAGAGTTATCAGAGGTAGATTCCATGCCAAAAACTTCCGCTGAATGTGATCAGCTGATTCAACATCATCGGCAACTAGTCAAATCCGTATTCAATGACCAACATTTATCTTCACTACAAACAGAGGGAGAATCTATTATCAACTGCCTCCGAAGAGACGAGGTACACATGGGGCATTCGGAAGATTACAGGTAGGTTGTTTTATTTATGTTCTATATCCACAAACCGGAATGTAGATATTTAGGTATAGGGGACATATTAAGTCACCTCAATCACTCAGATGACATTTCCCTATTATATGCCAGTTAGCATTTATGATTTATATACCAGCTATACAGTCAACTCTTGTTATAACGGCCTGGTTGGGATCCAGTTAAATTGCCGTTATATCAAATATGCTGTTACATCAAATTTCCAGACTTGGTGCCAAAATAAGATAGCATAAATATCCTATGTTGTGAAAGCCCTATTAAATGTTAAACTTCAATTAAATATAATTGCATGAATGATGTAAAATGACTAAAACAAATAAAATTGTTTTTATTGTTATTTTCATTCTATCAATTTAATAAACATTATGGCAATCAATTTTATTCATTTTTTGATGCTTTGTTGTTATAACAAGTCAATTCTACAGGTAAAATGCATGTCTGTTGCTGAAAATCACTGCTGGTGCCAGAAACCAAATATGCCATTATATCAATCAAATTAACATGGATGTAAATTCATTCCCGTGAAATTTCTGCCGGTAACCAAAAATGCTGTTGTATCAAGTGCCGTTATTGCAAAAATTGACTGTATAAATAAGATAAAATATTGTATAAAATCTACATGTAAATTTTCCACAGACTACAGCTTATATTGCTTTAAATTGTTAATTTAAATCATCATCCTTTATTACCCTGTGTCTGAATATGATACTGAACCAGAAGTCAGAATTTGATAAGCAAGTACCAAGGGAAGGAAACTGTAACATGTGATAATTGAATAAAAGCTATAGCATGTAGGATGATCAATAATTGGATGAATGTAATCGTTGTATTTACATATAATGTTATTTTTTATACATGTATGCGTGTGAAACAGATGTACCTATATATTCGTAGAAAACATTGTTTATCAACTATTCTGGGGCCGCATATTAAATTTTTTTGTATTTCAAACAAATATTGACATTTGTAGGTGACCTTTGTTACTCAAGTAACCTTTCGTGATCATTTTACATCCTCCAATGTCTGACTGAGTGTCAAGTTTTGACTTTTGACCTGGTTTTGCAGTTCCCTTAAAATTTTGTTTATAATTCAATTTAACTCACTGGTAGCAATTTTAGTTTAACTCACTGGTAGCTAAATTAAGTTAACTCACTTGTAGCAAATTGTCCACTTTTGTTTCCTTGGTAAAGGGTCATGTATAATGAATTTACATCGATGATTAGGAGTTACCATAGTTTCTCCTCTACCATTAAAACGTGCTTCTCCCTACGATTAAATTATTGAAATATTGTTTAAGTATGCATAAAATGCCATTAAAAAGTTAGGTTAGTTGTGTTATAAGAGTTATGTCCCTTTAACTAATCACGTTTCACAGTGCTACTACTGCAATTTGCAATCAAATAAATAAGATAAAGAACAAACAGATGTTTAACTCGTCAACCCCTGTGTTCAAATTTGGACTCACCCAAATTAATAAATAGCCCAGTCTAATGTTAAGATTTGGGAGTGAATAAGTTGATATTGCAGGTTAATGTTATTATGAAACTTGGATTTTAAATCATACACCCCTGAGTTCTGACAGTGGATTTTATCATTTTTTGAAATGGAAGAGTCAAATTGTGACTCTATAGTGGTCAAATATATGAGATGTATAAGATATTTATATATCTAAAATATAGACAAGTCATGTTAATGTTTATATTACAGTATATGTAGCATGGGGTTATATAAAACATAAGTATAGTATGTTTTTTGTTTGTTTTTGTTTTTGTTTTGTTTTTTGTATTTTTTCTTTTAAATAAAAAGATGGCAACTCTTATTATAACAATATTTTTGTGCCTCTTTTAAATAATAGGTATTTAACAAACACGTAAGTTCAATACACTTGGTCAAGGTGATTTATTTTCTGGTTATGCTCCTTGAACTTTGTTAATTATATGCAGTTGCATCAGTTAGGTGTCAGATTTAACAGGTTAGCAATTTAAATGTTGATGAAATGAGATTCACCTGAACTTTGATAATTAAAAATACACCAACAATGACAGGTATTATGTGACAGCTTGCGTTGGTTAAGCTGATTGTGTAAATAACATCCCCAACAGAGTCGTCAATTATGTTATAGATATTAATAATGCTTAATGTGTATTTCAGAGGACTGTTAATGTCACTTACTTTTTGGTATGTTTAAGATGGTCGTCTAAGTAACTGCATATGTGGTTGAATTTATGACATGGTTGAATGGGCTGTTTATGACTCTGAATGTATGATTTGTCTAAGTGGACTATTATGGTCACAGACATGCCTAGAAGGGATTTTTAGGTCAATGAATGTATGACATATATGAGGCTATCTAGGTCTCTGAAAGTATGATGAGTTTAAGAGGGATGTTTAGGCCACTGATTGTATGACATGTCTAAGAGGACTGTTTAGGCCACTGATTGTATGACATATCATAGAGGACAGTTTAGACCACTGAATGTATGACATGTCCAAGAGGACTGTTTAGGCCACTGAATGTATGACATGTCTAAGAGGACTGTTTAGGTCATTGATTGTATGACAGGTGCAAGAGGACTGTTAAGACCACTGATTGTATGACATATCTTGGAAGACTGTTTAGACCACTGATTGTATGACATGTCCAAGAGGACTGTTTAGACCACTGATTGTATGACATGTCCAAGAGGACTGTTTAGGTACCTGATTGTATGACATGTCCAAGAGGACTGTTTAGGTACCACTGATTGTATGACATGTCCAAGAGGACTGTTTAGACCACTGAATGTATGACATGTCCAAGAGGACTGTTTAGACCACTGAATGTATGACATGTCCAAGAAGACTGTTTAGGCCACTGAATGTATTACATGTCCAAGAGGACTGTTTAGGCCACTGAATGTATGACATGTCCAAGAGGAGTGTTTAGATCACTGGTTGTATGAAATGTCTAAGAGGACTGTTTATGCCACTGATTGTATGACAGATGTAAGAGGAATGTTAAGACCACTGAATGTATGACATATCTTAGAGGACTGTTTAGACCACTGATTTTATGACATGCCTAAGAGGACTGTTTAGACCACTGATTGCATGACAGGTGTAAGAGGACTGTTTAGACCACTGATTGCATGACAGGTGTAAGAGGACTGTTTAGACCACTGATTGTGTGACATGTCTAAGAGGACTGTTTAGGCCACTGATTATATGACATGTCTAAGAGGACTGTTTAGACCACTGGTTGTATGACATGTCTAAGAGGACTGTTTAGACCACTGATTGTATGACATGCCTAAGAGGACTGTTTAGACCACTGATTGCATGACAGGTGTAAGAGGAGTGTTAAGACCACTGATTGTGTGACATGTCTAAGAGGACTGTTTAGACCACTAATTGTGTGACTTGTCTAAGAGGACTGTTTAGGTCACTGACATATATAAAGGGCTGCCAAGTTATCTAAATGTATGACATATGTTTGAGAGGCCCATGTCACCTGTGTTTGTGACGTGAATTAGAGGATGTTATGGGTCTATTAATGAATAACAAATCTTTAAAGGTTCACTTTCACAGATTGACATATGTAGGCCACTTTTATTTTTGCCTAACTTATATTTTTAGTTATTACTTGATGATGGGTTGAACATAATTGCACCAACATAAATCTATATATAACTAAAATGCCCATAATATGACATTTTTAAATATTCTATATAAGGAACTTTCAGACTATTTTTCTAATATAACTCTTTTCACCCTGACCCTATGCGTCTTATTTGGGGATGCAATTGTTAAAACATCACAATGAATGCTATTTTTGCAGTTTATTATTGAAATTTTTCATTGAAAAAAAAAAAATAAACAAAATTTGATGAACTTTAGTGAGGGAGCATTTCTAAGGTTACAAAATATAATGACATATTCTAGAGACCTGTGTATGTAATTATTTATAACATATTGAGTATGTATTAAGATGTTTGTGTAGGTCACTTTATCAGTTTTTGTATGATATACTTTAGAAGATTCTTTCAGGTCATTAAGTGGGTGACATGTTTTTAAGGGTTGCTTAGGTTACTTGACATATTTTTATAGAGGTGAACAGGTTGCTATGACATGTTTTTGGCACTGTTAAGGTCACTGACTAAAAATGGAGTAACATAATTACAAACTACGGATTTAAATGTGATTTGAATGTTTAAATTTTCTCCTTTCAGAGATCTAATGGATAATGTGAACAAGTTATATGACCACCTTAATAGCACCATGGTCAAACTTGTCCACCTTGCTGATAGCCGGCAGACCAAATTGGAACAATGTCAACAATTACGAGAGTTTGAGGAAGAGTGTTCAAAAGTGAGTTATCATTTTTGTGTATTTGAGTAGTGAAACCTTACCTAAAGTCCACCTCTCTTAGGCAACCACCTCCAATTTCAGACCACAAATTTCCAGTCTCCTGACAAATATTAATGAGTACAGAACCTCACTTATGCGACCACGTCACTAATCAGACCACTTTTAGTCGGTCAGTTAGGTGCTCTTAATAGCGAGGTTCCACTGTAATTGTATTTTAATGACACTAACACGGAAATCTGTATAAGAAGTAAACAAAGTATGCTAACATCGTAGCCCTTTGTTGCTGACATGTAACCCCCCTGACCCCACCCCCTTATCTGGAAACTGAATTCTTATCAGTTTCTATTTAGAACAGAATTACAAGTAAGGTATATATACATGTAGCAATAAAATGATGGATTTATTTAGAAGTTTCAATAGCATTTGTTCATTTTTAAATATTTTAAAACTTGAAAAGTGACTTTCTAGTAAGATAAGCATGAATATAGATTGCAATCATGCAAGTTTATAAATAACCACTTTTTTAGTACAGCATTATATAGACTCTTATGTATAGTCCAAAATACATTTTGATATCATTTTGATAAAATAAGCATGACAGAGGGCTAAAGGTTCTGTAATTTAGAGAAAAAAATGAAAACACAAAAAAACAAAAACAAATCAATGATTAATAAAAGGAAAGCCATCTCCCTTGTAGTTTGATCAGGTAAATACATATATCAGGCTTTAATTTGATAATTACTGGTGATGTTCCCACCTACTTTTCAACAGCTATTTATACACTTTTGGTTTATTTCTGAAGATAATGTTATCTCTATATAATCATGTAGTATGCTATTGAAATTGATTTTGCCAGTTTATTTATTTACCCTAATTATGCCCCTGGTTGTTTTGAAATGTGATATGTGAGGTACATACATGCTTTACACATGCCCCCAAGTGTGAATGGAATAGAAAGATGTGTATGGTTATCCTTTAATCTGACAAATGCTTGTAACAGTTTTTATCACATAATCAAATTGTCTGTAGGCAACCATTATATGTGTAGATACCTGATACTGTCTAACAAAATCTCCGGTACTTACACTTATTGCATGTGAAGGAATCACGTCAGGAAGTATAGAATTATGTATGTGAAATGCAAAAATAGATTTTTGGGGTAAGTACATTTTATAGATATTTACCTGAATTTAGAATACTATAGCTTTTGAATTTTAGATGGATACATTCTTTATAAATTGATATGTTAAGCAACCATCATGTGGGAGGGACAGAGGATGTTTAATACTGTAGAAGCTTTGTTTTGATAAAAAGATGACTTCTGTATCCTGGAAATGTTAACTTTCAAACGATTGTAACTTCACCTAAAATTTTACCTGAGATTTTTATGGGACATATCAGATCAACTGAAATTCAAAGGTAGGATATCAGGAGATACCTTATGAATGAGATTGAACTGGATGAACGTCTTCAGTCCTTAAAAAAGAGATTGAAATGAACACTGCCTCCACTGTAATCTGTTTTCAGAACTGAAAGTGAAACTGACATCATGCCCGAGGATTATGAAGTGATCTGAGATTTAAGTCACATATTTCATTTTTATGCTCGAGTTTCCTTGACATCATTCAATCCAAAATTAGATATTACCAATGTTACCAGGTAATCTTCAGTTTGTGTCTAAATTCAAAATTTGAGTTTTAGAAATTAAATGAATATTCCATTGATCACTGAAATTTGTACAGATTATTTTGTGATCCTCATCCCAGTTTAGGGTGGGATGGGGAGATTATACAAATGGGTTCTGTCAGCCCATCCAGTCAATACAATTCCCAGAGCATGCATGTAGCTCAAAACTGTTCAAGATAACTTCTTAAAACTTTATGTGTACATCAAGTTTGATGCCTGGTAGCATTTTTTGTGAAAGTTTCGATATTTTTTTAATTCTTGTTATGTTACCATAGACCGCTCCCTTGGTGGGGGATCTTTAGGATTATGCTCTTGTTGTTGTTTTACATCAGATGATCCTACCAATATTTTTTCCTGATATTGAAACTAATTATACATGAAGTTAACCAAATATTGACCTGTACTACAGACTTATTCATTTGCATGGAGGGTTCTTAACTTATCAACCCTGAAGTCATATTTGGACCTGCCCATTTTAAAGTATGGATAAGTCCACTGTCAGAATTCAGGAGGGTATGATTTAGAGTAAAATTTTTGAAGTAAATTCCTTAACTGAGACACAAAGGGACCTCCTGTGAGTGGGATAAACTCCTTAACTGAGCCACAGTGATGGGCCTCCAACTTATTTGGGTAAGCTCCTTAACTGAGCTACAATGAGGCACCTTCTGCTTAGTAGGGTAAACTGCTTAACTGAGCCACAATGAGGAGCCTCCTGCTTAGTAGGGTAAACTCCTTAACCCTTTCATCCCTGAGTATCTGAGTGGTATGCTCTTCTCTATTGTTTAAGACTAGTCTATTATGGTCTGTAGGGTTGAAAGGGTGAACTGAGGGGCATCCTGCTAGTAGGGTAAGTTCTTTAACCAACTGAGCCATATAAGGAGCCTCCTGCTAGTGGGATAAATTCCTTAACCAATTAAGCCACAATGAGTGTAAGAAATCTCTCTTACATGTACATTACATTGTAATTTAAACTGATTTTATACATTGTGCATATGTATTGAATATTTCTTTTAACTTCATTTTTAAGTGCATTCACACTATTTACCTGATATAAGACATTTTGTTATACCCCCTACAGTGAAAGCATGATTTATAGCATTGAATGTATCTGTTTATCTGTCTTGGAACACAAGGTCAAGAATGTGTTTGGGGTTGGTCCCAGCTAATGTATCACAGTGCAGGTATCTAAAATAAACTTGCATATATATACACAGTGGAACTTAGATACAGCATTATATTAGATTTCTGTGCAGCTAAGAAAACACATATATATAACAGATTTATCCTTTAGAGAAATCTATGTTTAATTGAATTTTTGCTAACAATGAAGTACTTTTTATACAAAAACTGGTTTATGTTGACCTACAATTTACACAAGAATACCATTGGCCAAGGTTTGAATTAAAGAATCCACACACTAAATCAAACCAAATTCTTGTTTACCTTAGCACAATTCCTTTTGATTATAGGTTCTATTTTTTCTACTGTATGTTCAAAGTAAAGAGCAAAAAGTGCAAGAACAAGTTAGCCCTACTGTAATCTGTAAAGTGACTATTTGCCCTGAAAGACTGCATCCTAATGATAGACCGTCTCAACACTGGTTCCACTTTGTATGAATAAAAAGAGATGATTTGTACAAAAATTACATCACTTTGACTTGTTTACAGACAGTTAAAAAATTGTGTTAAAATTTGCATGTATAGGTCTACCAAGGTTAAGTGGCACATCCTGGTATGATTGTGGAAAACTAAAACATTACAAAGGAAAGAAAACAGTAAACACTCTAAATTCACAATGTTTTAGCCCCTCAGTCTTGGCCTTTGTCAAGTGAGAGATAACGATATCTATGATGATGGATTAAAATATCTCCACAGATATATTAAAACATTGATAGACATTTGCATTGAAGCTGTTATTTACCCAACACCAATACCATGTAACTTATATAGATATTATTTTTCACTTGATATAGGCCAGAGGGGCTGAGATTTTGTGAATTTAGAGTGTGTTTATTGTTTTTTTTTCATATAATGATACCTCCATTTGAAGGACATTGAATTTTAGCAAAACAAGATGTTTGATTTTCCAAAAATAGGAATGCACAGGTAAAATGTGACTCCATATATTAGTGTTGCTCTAATAATAATAAACAAGTCTGCCATCCATGTTATGATTCACTTTAGATTTATTGTGTTTGTAAACATGTGCCAGTTTAACTTGGTAGACCTGCAAGTCTAAATCAGGGAGACTTCATGTATGTGGTCAGTTAGCACATCTTGTGCAGTGTCTAAGTCAGAGAGGACTTGATATTTATAATCGGTTAGCATATCTTGTACAGTGGTACTTGTCTTGGGGAAACCACTTTCATGACTAGCAGTCTTGTGTCATGAAGTAGACAAACAAATTTGAAAGTCCAAATTTAGAAAAAACATTTTGTCAATTATTATTTTACAAAAACCTAATTTTGTTTACCACCTGTCAATAGATACCACATTTTACTGGTAAATGGCGTGATCTCTCAAGACAGGCTCCACTGTATACTGAAGGAAGAGCCACTCAGAATTAGGTTACCATGACTCAGTTTCTCTTGACACAAATATGAAATATGACGTAAAACCTGTGTAAATTAAATGTAGGCATATGACTTGAATATGAGGGTTTGTGTGTTAATTTAAAATTATTGTGGCTTATGATGTAATTGTATGTGTTAGTACAGTAATCAGCCAAATACTTGTTTATGGACAACTTCACCACAAAAAGAGGTGTGTTGCATTTTTGACCTGAATTTTACTTTTGATTTTTTCGTATATTAATCCAAGGATATTTGCCTCTTTATATTCATTCGGTTATTATGATATTTGCAATGCCATCAATATGTTTCAAATCTTAGAATCCAATATATTAGGATTTTCTATAGATTATTTATTTTTTCTGAACATCTGTCAAACATAAGAACCAATATGTTTTCCAGAGCTTTATAATTATGTGTGATATTTGTGGTATTTATGAAGAACTAGGTTTATCACTTAACCCTTTCACCCCTGAATATCTGAATGGTATGCTCTTTCAATTGTTTATGACCAGTCTATTGTGGCCTGTAGGGTTGAAAGGGTTAAGTTCATTATGTAGGAAATATCGGGCCTCCATGGCCAAGAAGCTAGAGCATCAAACTTTAAAACATGAAGTATCCTCTAGTCAGTGTAGGTTTCGAGCCCTGCTGGAACCTAAGCTGATTTTGTGAGAAAGTTAATCGGGTTACTTTCAGAAGACTGGTGATCTCTTCCTGGGTACATTGTAACCGGGTTCTTGTCTGATACCTTTGAAAGATGATCCATGTTTGAAAATAGATTAATATTTCTATTTGAAACCTACTGGTACAACTTTCATTGTATTAACACAAACCACCAATCTCTGTAGAAAATAAAAGATAAATAAAACAATAAAAGAAAACAAAAAAACGTATCATAGGTAATACTAAAAAACATACAAATGTGAAATACAAAGGGAAAGATTTTACAGAATAATACCATAATTTTTAACACTAAATATTTGTGACAGAAAAAATGCCTGTGGGTAAAAAATTACATTACATTAAAGGTGGTGTGTTATACATCAAAACAAAATCATGGAAAAAAATAATTACAGGTGTAATAATGCAGGTGTTAAATATCCTGGAGATTTTTTTTATCTTTATACCTGTTCAGTGTATTTATCTATTTATCTATCTATCTATAAGGTGTTAAAATGGAACAATTATTTGGTTTTGATAAAAATAGTTTTTGTCTTTTTATAGGTGATTGTAAAAAATTCATTTATGTCTTTTTACAGGTGACTTTAAAAAATTTAATTTTTGTCATTTTACAGGTAATAACATGGACAGAAAAAACTGGAGAGGAAGTACTGCAGAGACACTCCACATTAGCTAACAACTTGAAAGCAATCAAATGTCAACAAAAAGAGTTTGAGAAATTCTACTTCACAGCCATTGTAAGTTCTAAATACATTTTGTACTCAGGTATTTTTTTTATTATACACACATATACACACAAACAAACATGCCCCCCCCCCACACACACACAATGTTGTTATTTTAAAAAACACCATCTACCATCACCCGGCTAAATCATTGATTACACTTGTATAAAATCTTTTGAGAAACTACTTGTCAAATTATAGTAAAACAGCATTCTGGGTACTACTGTAGAATCATCTATCTATTACCTTATAATCAGAGACATGTACATAACAGAACAAGAGGAAGCCTTGTCATCCCATATTGTGTCAGGCAGATTTGTACATTGATATTAAGCTATCTGGAACCCCAAATATGCATCATGAACAACTTAGGTTTAACATGTATGTATGGGACCACTTAGAACTATTCCTTTTGCAAAAAAGAAGTGATATGTTTAGAATTGGTACATTTAGAAGTGATAATGCACTGGTATGTTTAGAAATGGTATATTTACATGTAGAAATAGATATTATAAACATAATATCAAAGTTATATTGCTCAAGACGTATTTTCTAAAGACAAAGTGGTATCATACAAGGCCAAATAATATCTCTAAAAGTATAGCCGAAATCCATCTTAGAGTAACCACTGTAAAAAATGACTATCTTAGCTTTAGACAATGATACATTTACTGGTATGTTTAGAAGTAATATGTTTAGAAGTATGATACTGGTATGTTCAGATGTAATATGTTTAGAAGTATGATACTGGTATGTTCAGATGTAATATGTTTAGAAGTGATACATTTACTGGTATGTTTAGAAGTAATACATTTACTGGTATGTTCAGAAGAGATATGTTTAAAAGTTTACATTTACTGGTATGCTTAGAAGTGATACCTGTACTGGAATGATTAGAAGTGATACGTTAGAAGTGATACGTTTAGAAGTATACGTGTACTGGTATGTTCAGAAGAGATATGTTTAGATGTGATACATCACATGCCAGGATATGTTTAGATGGATATGTTCAGAAGAGATATGTTTAGATGTGATACATCACATGCCAGGATATGTTTAGAGGGATATGTTCAGAAGAGATATGTTTAGATGTGATACATCACATGCCAGGATATGTTTAGAGGGATATGTTCAGAGGAGATATGTTTAGATGTGATACATCACATGCCAGGATATGTTTAGAGGGATATGTTCAGAAGAGATATGTTTGGATGTGACCCATCACATGCACATGTTTAGAGGGGATATGTTCAGAAGAGATATGTTTATACATCACATGGGATATGTTCAGAGGAGATATGTTTAGATGTGATACATCACATGCCAGGATATGTTTAGAGGGATATGTTCAGAGGAGATATGTTTAGAACTGATATATATTGAAGTGATACATGTATGTTTATAGAAGTGATATGTAAAGAAGTTATCTACATGTATTTAGAAACCATATACCAGTGTAAACAAAGTAAGGTAGAAATCACAATAGTTATATTGTATTTTGTTTAAACCTTTGAAGTCTATACATCATACATAAGCATGTACCGTATTTATATAAAACTGATTTGATCAATGAAGGTATCTGGGAGCAGGGAGTGTAACATTTTTATCCTATCAATAAAGTCAGTATCATAAATCTTCAATTCATTCTAATACACATAGATGAACATCTACCTACTTATGTAAACACGCGTAACTTTTATTAACAATAAATCCTTTGCTCTCTTGCTTTTTATGTCAACCCAATTAAAAGATAAGGTCGGGTAAATTGAAGTTATGCACTTGTCAGTCTTCTGTTAGATTTATTTTCAGTTTTAGTTGTTAGAGCATGAAGTACTTTTTACCAAAAGAATGGGTCAGCATTCCTATAATGACTTTATACAGGGTAGAGTCACTTATTGGTATATAAATATGTGTGTTGTTGTAACTGATAAGAAAACACACAGACATTATCATTTACTCTATTGGCTCTATTGGCCAAGTGTATCAACCCTTAAACTTCAAACTCTCATGTCTGTCACCCCTGATCAGGGCCTTAAGCTGTGTGTACCAAAAAAAAAGTATTTCAGTTTTTTTTCTACTTTTATTACAATGTACTTGAAGTACAATAATAACAAATAAAAGCTATACACAGGCGTAAAAAAAAATCTTGTATTTCTATATATTTTGTGAAAATGTCAGGTCCAGTGTGGTAAGGCCTATGTATATACAAATAGTAAAGTTGCAGCAATTTTCATGAAATATATTGACATTTAAGAATTTTATGCCTGTGTTTATATTTTTTGTTATTGTATATCAATCTAAGTAGTAAAAATGGAATGAAATTTTTTTGAAAATAAAAAAAATAAAACCAGCTAATGCCCCTTTAAACCTCATCGGAATTTGAGCTGACAAGATACTAGGGAAGATGACCAATTTACTCATATACCGGTAATCTTGGTTTTAAGATTCATCTGAAAAATTTGTTATTCACTTTTAATGATGAGAGCTTTGTGAACAATACATTCACTTCCTTTGTTTTAATTAACATACAGACAAAAAATATAAATCAATAGAAAACAAAAAAGAAATTATAGCAAGAAAGACTCATTTTAGAAGAAATAGTGGTCAACAACCAATTCAATCTTGCCCAGTTCTCGCCAACTGTTTTGAAAAGAAAAAGAAAAAGGTAGTTTCTCTTATAAACCAGAAAATATTGTCAAAAGTCAAGTTTGCAAGAATTGGTACTTGGCAAGAATTGTTTGCCGACTGGTAGTCACAACAATCACAGTTGACTATATCAGGAAATGGTGCATTGTATGATCATGTTCATTGCAGAGTCTGGAGACATGAGGACTGTTAAATGTCCAAACCTTTATGCCTTTTATGATTTATTCCTTAATTAAATCTGTAGAAAATGTAATTTTATTATGATTACATTGAAAGACACAGATTTACCACTTTTTGGGAATTAGTACTGGAAGCTAGAATAATGTTTTAATGGTATGCTGGCCACTTTAATATTCAATTTGAAATTTTGATTGGTTTAAATTTGCATTAATTATTGCTTTGTGTTAATGCATTTATTCGTTCCTATTGAAATACAAAGATAAAAAATCAATAAGAATCCTAGTCTGTTCAATCTTCATGGCAACATCTAACACCCAAGCATACATTGTACTTCATGACTACCTGTTGCAGATTTTAACAAATGATCGAGGCTGGAGATACATTGTCATGAAGATGTACATATGTCACAGTCATTTAGGATGTAATATTAATCTAGTCAGCTATACAGATACCCAGATATAAATATCTTGTGTGGTCAGGAATTATTATTTTTTATTTTGTCACAGTCATTAGCGTGTAATATTTGTCCAGTCAGCTCTATGGAGTCTTTGATATGAGTATCACGTGTGGTCAGAGATGTTGTTTTTTTTTATTTGACCGACAGAATGAAATCATAAATAGTCAGCTGTGATATATTTACTAATAGCATGTCCAAAGTAATATAAAACACTTGGCATGTTTATGTGGTAATTAGGTGTGCCTTTTGATGATTTTGATAAATATACACTCAGTGGAATTATTTTTTGGCAGTGCCTATACAGTGGTTGAGTCTATCAACATGGTAATACGACATCAGACAGTCCAGCAATTTAAGTTAACGCTGTATCATGTCTTGTTTATGGCTATAATGTTGTTTTTGGAAAATTATTGGTTATCCTAAGCTATCAGAGTTCAACTTCACAGACCTTATCTTATCTTCCGATTAATCATCACAGAATTTACCGAAATGGTTACCAGCTGATACTAGTGATTACATATTTAAGATGTTCTCTCACGGGCCGATCTTATTGCTTCCACTTTTAAGGGTGGAGAATTTACATTCTGTGTATTACAAATGATCTAGATATTTAAACATATGTATACATCAAATTTTTATGATATTACTTATACTGAGAGAGATATTCAATATCGAAGATATATAGGTTACATGTATGTAGTGAACTTTAAAGTTCTTGAAGGTCTTGTTTAAACTTAAATATGTGTGTATAAAGAATCACATGATGGAAACACTTAAGGGTATAAAACACATGTAGGAAAACCTGGGATCAATTCCAGCATATGTTACATAAAATTGTGTGGATTTTGTTCATGAGATATTAATTGTGGATAGAAATTTTGAAAAAGTACATTTGGGTAAGTAAATAAAACCATAATAATATTTTTCTCACACTGATAACTATTTTTTTTACTTCTGTGAATGCTTATAATCAATAAAATATTTAAGATAATGTATTTGACCCAGATTTTTTCTTTCCTATATGTATTCTTTAAAAATTGAAAGGTCCTAGACATAGAGACATTTACTTCCTCTATATAGCCCCCCACCCCTCCAGTTTACACTCCGTAATTTCAAATATCTTTATGTCGAATCTCATCAAATTTGATAGGTAACTCTAATCTTAAATATCTCCCAAATGATGCTCATCAAATTTGATAGGTAACTCTAATTTAAAATATATCTTGGTCGATTCTCATCAAATTTGATAGCTAGTATCTCTAGGGTATATTGTTGATAGATTTTGAGAACTTTTTTTTTACATTATCCTTCACCTCCCTCTCACCTTGGATCTAAAGTGCGGACTCCACTAACTGTTGAGACTCTTTGTAAACTTATATGTATATATTGTGTGTATACACACAATATATACATATATCTACATATTAACTTTGATATCTAGTACATATTTTGTTTAATATATTCCTACTACAGTTCCAAGCTGAAACTTTCCTATAATTATTGATTTTTTAATTATTTACTGTAAATATATTTTGTCTAGTAAATTACTTTGACAGTTTCAAGCTAGAACTCTTTTATACTGAAAATTTTTAATTTTAGGAAGATTTTTTTTATCCTAAAGATTATCAATCAATGATTAATTATCATACATAGATTACTGTATAAATGGAAATTATCGTTGCCGTTTAATTTTCGCCATTTTTGTCTTTAGATGAGAGGATGAAAGTAAAATGGAGACAAAATTTAAGGCTAAATAATTGAAGCATGGACGTACATGCCACCCGTGAGATTACTGTCATGTAGGGCGAAATTAAGATCGGGTGAATGTGTTTTCTTTCATAAAAGAGCGAAAATAACAGGCAAAAATTTCCAATTATGCAGTGTGCAATCTAATATAATTGAGTTAGGTCAGACCTTAGACATTCATGGTACTCTTTATCAGAATTTAATTTTAATAAAATATTATAAGCATTCTTTTTTAGTATCATGGAATGTTTCCATTAACTGTAAATTTCTTTCTTTTCACTGTATTAAGAATTGCATCTCTAACTAATTTACATGTATGTTAAAAATAGTTCCAGCATCTAAGACCCTTTTTTGAATTTCTTATATAAACATGATAAACTAAATAAAACCCACACGAAAACCAAAAATATGGAATTTAAAGCTCCTTTGGTCATTTACATGTATACTGTTCATTTAAATTGTAGATAAAAATATATTTTGACCCTATGCTTGAGAATCTATGAAGATTGCCTGTAACCTACACAAGAGGTTGTACTCAAAAATATATATAGGGGCCTCGATGAAGTCTTTTATCTTTAGTCAGTTGAGGTTTGAGTTTCGCTGGAACCAAAGCTGATTTTGTGTGAAAATTTGTCAGTTTATTGCAGAAGGTTGTTGTCTCTTCCCAAGTGAATTGTAATCGGGTTTTCTCCTTCATCATTAAAAACTGGCTGCTACCATATAGCTGAAAAATGGTTGAGTGTGGTGTAAAACACACACACAAAAACAAACAAACAAACAAACAAACAAATGTAGATACAGCGAAATATGTATATAATATTAAAATGAAAAAGACATTAGAATATCAAAGTGGTGACATATAGTTGTCATAAATGTCAAGTGTCACTTAGTAAAGGTTAACTAAGTATGTAAAGTGAACAAGAGCAGGTCAAATATATAGGAGGTTATCTTTTATATAAAAGTGGATATGTCAATTTACCAAAATGAAAAGTCTCCACTAGATCCAGGTATGTTTAGACTTGGATCTTTTTGTTGGACCAGTGCTTTACATAATGGGATATATTGGATGTATTTAGGTGGTCAGTTGGTCATCAGTTTAAATGATGAGGTGGTCATATAGCATTATGAGATGGTCAAATGGGATAAATTTAGTGTATTTAGGTGGTCATCTGAGCTATATTAGATTAGATGTTATGAGGTGGTTTACTTGGTTATGTATGTAATAAGAAAGTCTGTTCATACTGCAGGTCAAAATTTAATGTACATCTTCTGTTGTACATGTATCTCCATATACCGTGTAACCAGTATTTTCTGTGGTTCTCCAATTTTTCGCAATATTTCACAATAGTATTGAAATCGCAAAAATTGAAAATGCAAAATATAAAAATATTAGATCCACATTGGCTATTACATTTTGTGTCTTGAAGAAACAGTTTCACTTTCAGTGTTTTGATTTAAGTACACTAATGCTTTGAGTTTAAGAAAATTCAGTTTCATTGAAATATAAAGGCATTAGTAAATTGAAATAGAGAAATGAAAAATATGACTTTTTGACAACCAAAATCGCAAAAATTTTGTAATGCAGAAAAAAATGGTTATACGGCAAGTAAAAAACTCTTGGCAAGACAAAAAGCAACAATAGAACAAACACACAATCACAGAATTAAATGTAAAAGATGTTATATCAATGGAGTATTTAATTTTTGATTGTATATTTTCAGACGCACATTGAGAAAGGAAACGATTTGTTGGAGGAAGCCAGTATGCTTGCACAATCGGGAAATTTTGATGAAGTAACAGGCTACAAGGAGCTGGCACGGACATTAAAAAAGCATCTACAGTCATTTACAACACGACTAGAAGATACCAGAGAAAGAATAGAAAAGACAACCAAGTGTTATTACCTACTTGACAAGGTACACATATTCAAAATTTGATTTGACTTAAACTTCATGTTGCATCATGCTAATATAGAATGAATCCCTCCTGAGTAATGATTACTCGCAGAAAAATGTCCTAGGATCAGCCATGTTGCAAACAAATAAAAGAGAAGATAAAATTGAGAGTACTGCCTAAGTCCCAATATTCTTGTAAAAAAAACTTGCCCTAGTTTAGAATATTCATTTGAATGTCAGTATCCTTTCCCTCATGAGTCACAAATGTCTATTTTTGACTCACGGCTAGAAAATGTATGGAAAGATCGCATGTCATACCTGCGACATTGTCAGTGGCTATTGCGGACATAAACTTTAACCTGGGTTACATTTGTATACATGTATATACATGTAGCTAAAAGTAGTAGAACTTTGATATTTCACATGGGCATTCCTTATGATCAACCATTTCAGTTGATGCCATGATCTGTGACCTTGTGACCTAGATAATGCCATTTGACCAATTTCCTAGTCAAAATTTCATTATTTGAGATACAAAGTGGCCATCATTGACCTATTTTGTCCTTTGACCTTGTTGTGTGGATATGAGAAAGAATTAATGGTCATAGGCTACCTGTTTATGATGTCACAAGAACCTGAAATTCTGTCTGTATATTGATAAACAAGTCATTTATTCAGCCTGCCCTCTGTAATTAGGGGAGGAAAAATGGTCTGTGATAATTCTCCACTCATTACAGGCTATATAAAGGACATGTTTATCAATATATGGACAGAATTTCATGTTCCTGTGATGATAGAAAACGTGCTCTTACACTATTTGTCGTGTATGGGGTCTAAATTTTATTGTTACATAAACAGGTGTGGGTACTTGTAACCCCATAACCAGTGTGATTTGACATTTTCCTGCTTAGGTTTCTTGTATTGGTATAAGGTAATCAGTATAAGTATATTAGATGGTAATGCTCTTTCACCTCCTTCCCCCTGCATTCTATCTGGGGATACAATTTTTATAAATACTGGTATGCAATGAATGACATTTTTAATAAATAATTATACGTAGAAAGAATTAATGCTACATATATAACAGTTTGATTCCTGTTTGGGATGTATATATACAAATGTACATACATACAAACATACATGCATACACACACACACACACACACACACACACACACACACACACACACACACACACACACACACACATGCCTTTCAATTATTTTTTACAGTAGGGGACACAGAAAAGTATAGCAAAACTTTGTGTGTAAATAGAAATTAGCAATTAATTTTTTAGTAGACAAGAAAAAGTAGCCAACAACTTACATTGCTTTTCATTAAAATAGTCGATTTTATGAAAATTTGTTGGCTATCAGCTAACTGCAATGTATTACATTGTTCTGTACTTAGTGTTACTTTGGTTTAAGTGTCTCTACTCAAAAGTCGTCCCTGTTGTTACTAAAAATAGAACTGGCATCATGCTAAAGGGAGTGCAAGGTGCTAGTCAGCATTAGTATCCAGTTGCTGTGTATTTGTTGTGGTTTCATTGTCACCCGGTATACGTAGGTACAAAATGTTTGTGGTTTTATGTATTAGATATATTTAGAACCTGCAGCCAATGATGTCAATTGTTATATAGAGTTGAGGATTAACTAAATCTACTTGAACTTGAAGCATCATGTACTTACGATTTCTTTACGTCACCTCGAAGTTGGTTATGCGTTTAATTTAGTAAATGGTTTAAATTAAATCATGATATAGGTACATTAATAAACTCTCGGAAAGTGTGACATTGGGTCATGTGACTGCTTGGTGTATATATATTTATGTACTTATATATTCACAATTCATTCATAAAATTTTCCACCATTTCAGACATATGAATGGGCTCTTGACGCCATGAAGTATGTTGCAAGTATGAAGATGGAAAACTGCGAAAGTCAAAATGGTTTGGAAAAGTTGATAAATAGTTTGGAAATGTATTTGAAGGATCATCCTGTGATGAAACAGGAAACATTTGATTCCATGTTTGATCTCGCCCAGACATTAAAATGTGATAGATTATTGGAACAATGTCGTGTTGCAAAAGCTAGATGTGTTGAAACACAAAATTTGTTACACTTACGACAAAATACGCTTAAAAGAGCAAAAGAAAAAATGAATGAGGAACAAAGACAGAATAAATCTTGTGATGAAGTGAAACAGAACAATATACAGGGGAAACAACTCCCCAAAAGTCCTTTGGCAGAGTCTGCAAAACAAACAACGGAAAGAGGCCTTGAATGTCCTGTGTGGGAGCCACAGTCCTCCAGTACACCAATGGGCCCTGACCGACGGAAACTGCATCCAGAATTACGCAAGTGTATGTCAGAACGGACATTTAAAATGCAATACCCTTCTGATTCTAACATAAGTGACAGTATGTCAGATCAAATGGTCATGTCGCCCAGACATTCTCAGTCCTCACAAGAGGATATTACGGACACTTTTAGTGATGCTTCCAGTCTGTCCCCAGCGAGGGATTTTAGCCAGTCTCCTACACGTAAAAATGTATTTCAGATGTCCCCCATTGATCCCCTGCAGGGACCAGGGAGTGCATTTTCCTTTCATAATCGTCCACTGAAAAAAGTGTTAAAAAGGACTACTACCTCTCCACTGCCAAATAATGTTATTTTAGAAGAGGATTACACTGACAAAAGCCAATCACAGTCAACCAAGAGACATGATGGACGAACCGTTAGTCTAATTACTGCCAGTACAGATAGTTTGTCAAGGTAAGATCGGGATTGAATTTTGATTTAAACGTCCTCTAACTTTCATTTAAAGGGGCATTAGCTGTGTTTTCAAAAAAAAAAAAAAATTATTACGTCTTTTAATACTGATATTGATGTACAATAACAAATAATAGCAATAGCTATAATCAGACATAAGATATCTCTTATTCCTATACATTTTGTGAAAATAAAATCAGGTCCTGTGTCATATGCATATACAAATAGTAAGGTCAAATTAATCATTTGCAAATGAATAATGGCCAAATTGGGTTTCTCACACACAATTTTCACAAAGTATATAGGAATTCAAGAATTTTTATGCCTGTGCATATCTCTTTTTTGTTTTTGTACATCATCCTAAGTTATAAAAAAAGAAAGATATTTGTCTTTTGAAAAACACAGATAATGTCCCTTTAAATGTTTCAAGTCATGGTCAAAATCGCTAGTCTAAAGTATGACTAGATTTTACCCAGAACATGCCTTTTGGAAAGAACAGTGATTTCCAGTTTCTTGATTCTCTCTGTGTGTACAAATGGATACACATGCTGTATTGCCAATACGTATGTTCACAATTTGAAATTGATTTTAGGAAACATACTGGCAATGTCAGCATTCATATCAGGAGAAAATTTGCTTACAAGTATGTGACTGCTATACTGATCAAGAGTATTTATACATGCAGGATTCTCTGATTATAGTATGAACAATGCCGAAATAAGTATAGCTGAACTGAGTAGATACATATTGATACAGCACAACATTATATAAAGGGACATTAGATCAAATGGGACTAATTCATGTACCACGTTATAATTGATGACGTTTGTGCCGTACTAGTAGGCTATCTCCAATGGTGATGGAATATAACTCTAAGTAACCTTCCTGCTAAAATGACGTTACTGCGGGATATCGTCTGCTAGCACCATTCCATCTCTAATAGAAACAATAGTCCTGCACAAACGTTATTGGGTATCACGTGGTACATGAATTAGTCCCATTAGTGTTTTGATCTATGCAAATTTTTTTTCCTGAAAAATTGCCATGAAGAAAACATATAACTATATCTATCTATATGTTATGATGTAATAGATTACCTAGGAAATGATGAGCAAGCCTGATAATCGTAGTTGTAATTCAGTGACACAGTAAATTAGTAAGTCGTTCGTTGAAAACAGGATGAACTGATCTTTTATCATCAGATTGAGTCATTTGATCAGATTTCATGTTAAATGAAAATGTTGTATTTGACTTTTCTCATTTCTAAACAAGTAGTCTACTAATTATTTACGACATTTAATAATTAGATAAACTGATATACATTGTAAACTTTACAACTATTTTAAAGGTTCATCAGTGTTATACCACAAGTACAAGGATGATGTATATACGGTAGTAATTATTATTTTTGTGTTATTTGATGTTATTTTACATCCCCGTCATGAATTTTATTTTACTGATATGGAGATGTCGCCACCTGTAGGTGATATGCCACAAATTTTGACATGTGCTATGGACTGATGCCATTGCAGTTATTGGTCTTTAATTCATTCACACCCCAGAGACACATTTGGACTGGTCTAAGTCATTGGATTACAGCAGAATCCATTTTTTTCAGGGGTTGATGGGTTACAGTGTCAATTCTGCAATGATGTGGGATCTCAGTTTTAAGCCACATTGTCAGTTTCATTTTTTATGCCAAGTTTAAGAACCCTATTCTGTCATTAGATAGGTCTATAATACAGGTCTGTATTTGAATTGGTATCTCCCAATAAATGAAAATACTACAAATTGTATGTTGGACTTAAAACAACAAACAAAACCATACATGCAGAGAAGGTTATTTTATTTATATATTTTTTTGTGTGGAATTTAATTTTCAAATTTTGAGAGTACAAATATTAGGGACAGAATATTCTATATTCCCAACATGTGGGGAGGGGTTATTGTTTTCTTGTTTTGTTTGTTTTTTTTTGGTTTTCATCAAATAACTTGTTTCTTTTCTCAAATTGTAACTAAATTTGGTATGTTTCTTTAATATAGCAAAAAAGAATTATTATTTTTTCATCCATGTATATGTTTGGCAGTATAAATAACTACCTGACCCATTTTGGGCAATGTTACATTCTTTTGGACAGTATTCAGTTTTCACACATTTTGGTCAGTATGACATACATTTTAGGGCAGTATTGCATAAATTTGAGTTAGTATGTAGTTTTCACACATTTTTGTCAGTAATGGCAAAAATTTGGGCATTATTCTATTTTTGCACATTTTTCATATGTTCCACTTTTTTCTACAGCTTGCCAGAAGAAGAAAACGAGAACCAAGAAAATTCAGACGTTCCTCATAAAGAGTGGACACCCGTTCCTGTCAATACCCACCTGTCTTCCTGTAACAAAAATATACCTGCCCTGGAAGGCCTGAAGTTAACAGGCTCAGAAAAGAGCAAACGGTAAACTTAAATAATTTATAACACATACAGTTGAACCTTTCTTGAAAGACAAGCAGTCTTCAAAATTCCAAAAATAGTAAAAGAAAAAAAAAAATAGGTCACAACATCTTTTCAGTGGCACATTGGTCAGTGGCACATATATGGGTCTTCTCAGTGACTGATAGACTGTTTCCATTGTATGGCTGTCAAAAAGGAAACTCAGTATCTTTATAAAATAATGGAGTAAGAAGGCAATGAAATTCAATGTTTGTAGATGAACTTGAAATATAAATGTGTTCTTGAAAATATGTATGTTTATTCTATAATTTTTCATAAACAAATACTGTAAATTTACAAATATTGGATTTTTTAATAACAAAATCTGTGCATGCAAATAATATTTTTTCTCCATTATTGCAGAACGTTGTCTCACATTATGAGAGAAATGGTGCAGACAGAGAGAGATTATGTCATGTCACTTCAGTACATTATAGAAAACTACATCCCAGAGCTGCGACGGAGTGATGTGCCGCAGGCACTTAGAGGAAAAGGAAACATTATTTTTGGCAACTTGGAAAAGATTTATCAATTTCATCAACAGTACTTCTTGCGAGAGGTTGAAGTTTGTGAACGAAATCCCTTCCAGATTGCTAATTATTTTCTCATGCATGTAAGTAGTACTGGTGTTAGACTGTCATTGATTTTGTTGATTTTATAGATAAAAATATGTAGACCTATATACATTGTATATCCTTTTATTTAGAAATTTCCATTATTTTAGTCACTAAACACTAAGTGCAAATAAAGTGGAACTTTGCTAAGGTTGATATTAACTAATAAGGCAATATAAAACTTAGGAATAGGAATTTACTTCTATCTGAGAATATTCTCAAATTAGCAAATCAAATGTCAAGAGAAGTTAAGTAATCTTTTTTTAGTATAGTTGAACCTGTTGTGATAGACGACTTCTGTGAAAGAGCACCTGTCTTGTGAGACCACATTCTGAAAACCAGTAGGTTAAATAATCCTTTAAATAAAACATCTTTTGGGAAACCACCTGTCTTGAGAGACCATATTTCAGTGGCAGATGGGGTGGTCTCTCAAGACAGGTTCTAAAGTAATTCTTAATTTTTATGGTACCAGACTCAGATTGTGAATGTTAAGAAGTGGTCAAATTAGGAAGGTTGTCTCTCCAGTTTCGTTAAGTAAATTTATACTGTTTGAGACCAAAGTACAGTACTGTAAGTCCACAGTTGTGATGTGGTTGGATTAGTAAGGTGGTCTTATTAGTGAGGTTTTTCATCATAATACTGCTTTTTTCAAGCTGAAAAATAAATAGTATCTAAATTTTAAGGTGGGGTCCAATGTAGGTGATCTGTAGGTGGGGCTTCAATGTTCAACTGTTTTAAGAAAAACAAACAGTGTTTCACTCCAGTAATGAGACTTTAGTCTTTAGTAGGATGTGCCCATGTGTGCAAATTTTGGAAATATGAATGAAACATATTCTGAAGAGTGATAATTATGTTCTCTTATTTGTATTATTTTGTTTTATTTACATTAAAATTAATGTTTATTTTTTTGTAGGAAAACAATTTTTACTTGTATGCAATGTACAACAAGAATAAACCAAAATGTGATGTTTTAATGGCTGAATATGGCAAAGAATTTTTCAGGGTAAGTTTTGAAAAATGTAAGGGTTATAATAGATTAAGACTTTATCTTGTTCATTGACATTTCTTGTTGATCACTTTTGTGTTTATTTTGACAGTGGTGAAGTTTGTAAGCTAGTTCAATCAAGGTGTATAAAGTCACATGACTTAAGTAACCCAGTGTTCACTTGCCATTTGTCATCATGCAGGCGTAACCTATTTTACACTTTCAATATTTACTGAAAATTTGGTACCCTGCATCTATTGTGTAAAGATAATGAGTATTGTGACCTATTTTACACTTCCAAATTCTACTTTAAATTTGGTATCCAGCATCCATAGGGAAACAAATATTTATGACCTATTATATACGTCCACTCATATTATTTACTCATACCCTGAAACATAAAGATAAAAAATATTGTGACGTATCATAGACTTCCAAAGTCCTCTTTATATACTGTAATGTACCCAGTATTTGTAGGGTAACAAATATTGTGACCTTTTATACACCTCCAAATTCCTTTTAAAATATGGGGTAATGTACCCAGTATTTATAGGTTAACACATATTGCGATATATTTTACACTTACAAATTTCTGTTAAGACTTGGTTAACTTGCATTGATTGGGTAGCACATATTGTGAATTTCATGGCCCCAGGTTCATTATATATTAAGATTAGACTGGGATCAGGTTACTGATAATACCATCTAGTCCTCGTGTTTTAAAATACAACATAATTTAGATTTTTAAATACATAGGTCTATGTCAGAATGACACTAACTGGTAAGATAATATCATTACAGGAAAAGCAGGCAGAACTTGGTGATAGAATGGACGTCGCCAGTTATTTACTCAAACCTGTACAAAGAATGGGCAAATATGCTCTGCTGCTGAAACAAATAATGAAAGAATGCCCCCAATCTGAACAGGAATACCAAGACTTAAAGGTAAACACTGATAGCTGTTGTATTATTCTGTATTATAATTTTGTTTATTTGTTTAGATTTTAAGATTTTCACCCATGAGCCCTGCTGGAACCTTTGGCTGATCTCTGTGAGGAAGTTTGCTAGTTAACTTGCGGAAGGCCGGTGGTCTTTTCCAGGGTACATTGTAACCTGGTTCTGTCCTCCACTATTAAAATCTGGCCACCACCATATAACTGAAAAATTGTTGATTGTGGCATAAAACACAAATTTCAAAATAATACCTACTAGAGTAAAATAAGTACATGTAAGACAATTTATTGACTTTGGAAACTTAGCATTTTGGAGGATCCCAACTACTTCTATTATTTTTTAGTAAAACAAATGAGTAAAAGTCAATACATTATGCAATATAACTACAAATGTATTAACAGGAATATATTAATTTCTTATTACAATCGTATGTCTCTTGTAGGCTGCTGAACAAATGGTTAAATTTCAACTTCGTCATGGAAATGATTTACTTGCAATGGATTCTCTCAAGGAATGTGACGTAAGTAAACAGATTCTTCCATTATTTTTTTTTAGAGAAGTCCTGTTTTTCACCTTTCTAAGGAATTATGTTAGATTCTGTCTCTTCTTTAGAGTAATTTATAGTCATATCATTAAATCATAAAAAAGTCTGTTTCAATTTGAAATGTATTACAGATCTGCTTGTATTTCTTTCACTTATTTGATATAATTGGGTTTTTTGTTTGTTTGTTTTGTTTTTTGTCAATGGAAAAAAACCATCATCATTAAAGCATGCTTGGATGCTATGTAGTTATGGCAACAAGATGTAGGCCTACAATATATTTTAGAGCCAATATATATTTTTATCCTTTCTTTGATAGTATGATGGGGCCTTTGTGGGTGAGCAACGCGCTTTGAATCATGAAGTCTCTCACTTCTGGTCAGCGCAGGTTTCGAGCCCCACTGGAACCTAAGCTTATTTTTGTAAGATATTTTGCCAGTTTACTTGCAGAAGGCTGGTAATCTTTTTTGGGGGGTACATTGTAACCGAATTCTGTCCTCCACCAATAAAAACTAGCCACCACCATATAACTGAAAAATTGTGGAGTGTGGCATTAACATAATTCAAAATTTCAAATTGAAATTCAAAGATAATGTAATAATTTAGCAACTGTCATAAGCCATTATTGTTCCAATTTGTGTTGTATGCTGGTAAAATTTGGCATTCTGAAATGAATGTGTAAATTACATTTTAGAGAAATACATAATCAATTCTTTTCCTACTTTTCATTTTACAGGTAAATTTACAAGAGCAAGGAAGACTTTTAAGACAAGATGAATTTATAGTTTGGGAAGGAAGAAGGAAATGCCTACGGCATGTTTTCTTGTTTGAAGATCTGATATTATTTAGTAAGACAAGGAGAGGTAGAAATGGCAGTCCAGACACATACATCTATAAATTTAGTTATAAGGTACTTATTATCTTGATTATAAAGGGTCATACAAAATGAACTTATAAATGTGATTATAACTTGTTGCTGTCCATAGTCCTGTTGTATATATAGGCCTACTGTGTAAGGACAATTGGATTTTATGACTTCTGTTCCCTTTGAGGTTAAGCCATGGCCAAAAGTTTACATAAAAGATGTATTTTTGGAAATACATGTACTGGTACATAATTGTAATTATAATCAGCAAGTAGGTCTTTACAAAAATTGTGGAACTTGTGACCCCCTGCATCAGGAATTTTTTAAGACTGGAAGGGTCAGTATTTGGGTGATTATTGATATCCATTTGGCCCTTTGTTTCAGTATTGAAGTATATAGTCCTCAATTGTTTACTCACAAGATTTAGAAGTGAATACTTGGTAGTATTTTTGTAATTTCAGAAAATATCAGTTTAGCATTTAGACTTCTAAGTAGCATCATTGCTGTTAATTTAACCTATCAACCCATGGAAAATAATGGACTCTTCTGTAAATCAATGGTTTAGAACAGCTCAAATGTGTTTTAGGACTGAATGGGTTTAAAAAAATGTAGTTAAGTGTTCTTTACAGCAGCAAAACAAAACACATTTGTGTATAACTTTTGCAATAATTGCTTCATTTTCAGATGTCAGATGTTGGAATGACAGAAAACTATGGTGATACGGGCTACAAATTTGAGATATGGTTTCGCAAGCGTTCTAAAGGAGACAGCTATATTCTACAATCCCAGAGTTCCGAGATAAGACATCACTGGGTTAAAGAAATATCTCGGATATTATGGAACCAAGCTTTAACAAATATAAACGTAACTATTAGTTGTCTAAATTTGAACTATATTCATGTGTTATACATGTAGTGCACGATTTAATAGGGGCCTTAGGCTGTGCTAGTGAGAAAGGTTTGGTTAGCCGTATCACGTTGCCTGTTTGAAGGACATCCAAGCTTTAACAAATAAACGTATGTTGTCTTTAACTATATTCATGTTATACATGTTGCACTTAATAGGGGCCTCTGTGGCTGAGTGGTTAGAGTACATCGTTTTGAACCATGAAGTCTCTCGATTCTGGCCAGTGCAGGTTTGAGGTCCACTGGAACCTAAGCTGATATTAGTGAGAAAGTTTGCCGGATTACTTGCCGAAGGCCGATGATCTCTTCCATGGTACATTGTATCCAGATTCTCTCCTCCACCATTAAAAACTGGTCACCACCATATAACTGGAAAATTGTTGAGTGTGGCGTAAAACACTATTCAAATTTAAAATTCAAAACAGTTTGCTCTTTATAGGTTCTTTATTACATGTAATATGAATAACCTGCTGTTGATTATTTTAAGGGACATTAATTTTGCAATCAAAATGTTCATTGTACATGTGTAAAGTCATTTATAATGTTCTTAATATTTAAATCCATTTTGTATGTGACAGACTTCATTTCATGTACATGTTATATAAGTTTGATTTTCTTTACTTTGTAGAGAAGCATCTACAGGAAATGGCTACCATGGGTATAGGAAGTAGACCATCATTGGACATTAAGCCCAGTGCCGACAATATTAACGATCGCTTCATTAATGTAACATCAGGGAATTTTCAAGGTAAATATAAATGTGTACATACAGTACAGGTCATAAACGGTAGATTCTTGATAAACAGCCACCTTTTTGTTGTTTAATAGAAACTTTGGCGGAATATCAAGTTTTGCGATGAATTGAATGACCTATTCTTGGGGAAAATCGATTTACCGTTCTTTGATATCATATAGATATATCTGCAGAAAACATGACAATAGTTGTTTTTGTTTATTTAATTCTTCAATTACCTGGTGTTACCGCTACTGCCTGGCCTTACATCAGTGATCTCTGGCAAGCAACTAACTAGCTGCTTCAATGACCATGACCACCTAAGGTATAGCAGTATTTCGAGATAATTGAAATGGACGTTTGTTCTGAAAACAGAGTGGCAGATGGAGATATAATGAATTTGGCTTTATAAAGAGCATTTCATATAGCAAGCAATACATACCTGAAAAAATATAGTGTTATTGCGAGAGTGGCAATGAATCAAGTGGCACTTATTCAAGAATTGATTGTATATAAGGTTGATAGTGTGTAGTTTCTTTTTGTCCACTCTATTACATTAATATCATAAACACAAAAATGTTCATTTCTTTTATTTTTATTGATTCTAAGCAGGTAAATGAGGGATACTAATAAAATGCTCTTTCACAGTATTACATAAAATTGTATTTATCTTTTATTTTATTTGTGAAAAAATTATATATTATTGAGAGACCACTGTCATGAGAGACCACTTGTATTTTTAGACCACTTTCTGAAAACCAATCAGTTAAATAATTCTGTAAATAAAACCTTTTGTGAGAGACCACTTGTCTCCACAGACCATATTTCAGTGGCAGAATAATACAATCTAACAACACTTTGAGCGAGGGATGGCGGAATATCAATTTTAGTGCACAGAATTTTTAAATATATATTCTCATTTATTTGAAAATAACAGACAAATACAAAGAGAGGAAAAAAATCTTCAAATGTTTTGACACATTGTGTTACTAATTCATATCATACAATTGATTGAATATTTAATTTTTCTTTACAGCTAGGACAAGAAATTCTATAGCTGTGACTTCTTATGAACATTTTCGCCAAAACAACAAGCGTCCACATTCCATTATATCAGTTGGAAGCACATCCTCATCAAGTAGCAGTCAATCCGGAGCTTTTGGAACATATAATCCACCAAAAGACTCCAGATTAATTCCACATTATCATTCGTTTTCTGGAAATGGTGAGTTATTACTGGAAAACATTTTGATAGCTTGAATAAATTTGATTCTCTACAATTTTTCCCTATGACTTGCAAAATGAAAAATAAGTGTATGACATTCTTTATCATCAAATTTGTACTCGCATAAAATTTAACCAATTTTTGTGAATTTTCTTTAATGTTGGATCCTAGTGGCAAACTGTAGAACTTGATTTCTTTGATAAACAAGAGCCAGGTCATTCATGAAGATTTTCAAGTCCCATAACTCTGTCATAAAATGTTGGTTTTGATCAAATTCATATAAATCATAATACCAAATTAAAAAGGAAACTAAAGTTGTGATGAAAATCAGTCGAAATTGGAGGAGTCAAAATTCCTGAAATATCAAAGTTGAACAGCCAATCCCAATTTATTTTGATAGAAAAATATGTTAATTAAAATTTTCGTTATACATGTATTGAATTCAAGATATCTCAAAATAATATGGGCGGTCTTTTGAATTTCAAGATAATGGGATTCCTCTGTATTTAAATAAAAATTTCTTTTGATCACAATACATATTGTTTAATTGTTACTTACAGAAAGTGGTATAGGAACAGATATTTCATCTGGAGAAATGGACATACCTGTCCGGAGTGAGAAACTGGAATTCACTGCTCCACAAGTTTTGTCTCCCAGACGTCTTCATAATTTGAATGATTCAAATGTCAAATTATCTAATTCCATGGCTGATTCTGTCAGTACAGATGTAAGTGTCTTTAAATTCTATGATACCATGGAACCTGTCTTGAGAGACCACCCTTTAAGCCACCTATATGTGGTCTTACAAGATAAGTTGTCTCTCAAAAGAGTTTTTGTTTGGATGATTATTGTACTATAAAGTGGTCCTTTATGACAGTGGTCTCTAGAGACAGGTTCCACTGTAGTTACAATGTAGTTTTAACCATAGATAATAAGTGTTATATTTTCTATATTCAGGGTTCCAATGCATTTGTGAAAATGATAAACATTTGTGAAATTGAAAATCAATTTTCCCAGTTGTGAAAAACTTAGAAATACAATGTATTGAAATTCAAGTATAAAACTATGAAAATTTTGGGATTTTGGTTGATGGTTGGGCCTCATTTTTATATGCAGCAACACAAAAATTATTTGACATACCCTGTATGTATTCCTGAACAGTGTTGCAGGACTTACAAGCCTGGAATTACGTCGTAGAATAATGTTCCATAAGAGAAGTAACTTGTCAGATAATTTTGATAAAGAAAATGAAATATATATATCTGTGCTTTAATTTTCAAAATCAGTCATCTGATAAATTTTTCAAATAACCTAAACTTCCCACATAATCAAATCTGAGTTCAGCATATCAGTACTGGATAGAGGTGAAAGTCATTGTGGTTTAATTTGCATTGTGTTGTTGAAACTCCCTGACCACTAAATCCCATTAATGTTATAACCACATATCACTGATATTATTAGTACTAGATCATATGTATATAAACTTTCAGAGAAAAATGTTTCCATGAATATTCATTAAAATGATTATGATATAGATTTTCTTGACATTACTTCATATTTCAAGGAAAAATAACTACATCTATATTTTGTCTTTGTTATTTACAGGTTTGATCATAAGCATTATCTGCACTGATTACAGTCAAGAGTTTACCAGACCCATTTTGACAAAGCAGACCTACAGACTGCTACATTCCTACCATTTAACCAATACTGGTTGTAGTGCTGAGATATTTCTGCAAGTGCTTCAAGTTCAATATGGGACAAAAGTATTTCGCTATGAGTGAATATGCTTCCTAATGTTCATTGACACAAAACCACAGACCAAAACCATGGCTTCCACACTTTGAGCTTGTTGAATAGCAAAGTTTGACAAACAAGAGCACAGAAAATTTAGAGGATGTTTAAGTTTATACAGTATCAAGTGTAGAACTAGTCTCACTGTACAAGATGGTCGTATTGTTACATACAAGACTAGAATTAGTGTTAGCATGATAGTCCACATAAACAAACGACATGTGAAAAGTTAGTAAGATCATCAGATGTCCATTTTCAGTAGTAAACTGGCTGCTGTTGGCAATTTCAGACAATACATTAGATATGACCAGTGCTATACAGCTAGATCAGTTAAGATCAGTTCTACAACTTGGAAGTTATAATGTTAATACCAATGGCCACTGCCAAACAAGGAGCTAATTGCGTTGCAGGAATTAGCACCGCATTATTTAAACTGTGATGAACATGACTGATAGAAACTGTTATTTTATTGACCAAGTCTAGAATTGGACGAAGGTCAAGTATTTTTTATTGACCAAGTTTAGAATTGGACGAGGGTCTGTGAATACACTCACTTGTATGTCAAGTGGAGAGACAATAGATCTGTTATCCATTGTGTCATAATTTAATTTTAAAATATACGTGTAGTAAATTTTACATTGCAATAGAATAAATAATAATGAAAATTCAATGATATTTGTGTTTTGTTGTTTTTAAGCATTATAATCAGATTTTAATTTCTATCAAACAGAAACAGGAAACTTTTTAGCTCATCTGAGCCAAAGGTTATTTTTGTTTTTGCATGATTTCTTCATTTATCTACCTTGCATTCACTTTGATGCAGTCATATAATGTGTTTTACTTGTAATTAGGTGAAGAAATGTTTCTGTGCAAGAATTTTACTGAAAATGAATTTCTAGAATTTTTGTATGAATTTTTTAAGATTGCAAAAAAAGAGGGGGGTTGCATTTTTCACACAATCAGCTTTTGTTTCAAAACCACTGAATAATTTTAACGAAACCTGACAGGAAGCAAGTGCTCAAGATCCTTTACCAAATTTGTAGTTTTCAGCCAGATTGGCCCAGAGGTGGATCCAGGAGGGGGGCAGAATAGGTCCCAAATAGTACCCCTCTTTAAAAACCTTCTTGAATTGAAAAAAAATGATTGTTTCTGATTGATCTACATGGATGTATGATTCAAGTTTGTATTTTTCATGAAAATCGAAATATTAATTTTTGACATGTTTTTAAGGTCTTTTCAGACTTTGTCATTTTCATTCATTTTTGCAAGACTTCCTTGATTATCTCCCCTTGCATTCACTTTGATGCATTCATTTAATGTGATTTACTTGTAATTGGGGGAAGAAATGTTATTGTGCAGGTAGCAAGTGCTCAAGGGCCTTTACCAAGTTTGTAGTTTTCAGCCAGATTGGCCCAGGGTGGATCCAGGGTAGGGCAGAAAAATCTTCATTTCAATGAATTGAAAAATGGATTGTTTCTGGGTGATCTACATGGATATATAGTTCAAGTTTGTATTTTTCATAGAAATCGGAATATTAGCTTTTTGACGAGTTTTTGAGGTCTTTTGCAGACTTTGTCATTTTCATTAATTTTTGCATTATTTCCTCAATTATCTCCCCTTGCATTCAAGCGTTGTACTTGTATATACATGTACATGTAGGTGAAGAAATGGTTTTGTACGAGAATTTTGCCAAAATTTGATTTCTAGAATTTATTTTTGAATTTCTTAAAACAGCAATATTTAAGTTTCTTTGCCAGATCAGCCTACATGTACATATTCTTCTTTCCACATTTGTAGATGCTTCTCAGGTGAGCGATTCAGGCCCTCTTTGTAAATACCACAACATCTTGCTGACATCTCAGTTTGACAGTTGAATATTGAATTATAGATAAAGATAAAAGTTAAAAACCTCTTGTGCAACTGGGTCCTGGTTTTTACAGCCAGTAGATATACACATACGGAAACTACGTACAGTAGCCAAGTGTTACAGTGTTTGTCATGTTCTGGTTTTTACAGCCAGTAGATACACACATACAGAAACCGCTGACAAGGGCCAAATGTTAGTTTTTGTCATGTTCTGGTTTTAACAGCCAGTAGATATACATATACAGAAACCGCTGACACTGGCCAAGTGTTACAGTGTTTGTCATAATATGGTTTTTATATATATATATACAGAAACCACTTACGTTAGTCAAGTGTTAGTGTTTGTTATGTTCTGGTTTTTATAGCCAGTAGATATACACATACAGAAACCACTAACAAGGGCCAAGTGTTACAGTGTTTGTCATGTTCTGGTTTTAACAGCCAGTAGATACATGTATATATATATTTATATACAGAAACCACTTACGGTAGTCAAGTGTTACAGTGTTTGTCATGTTCTGGTTTTTACAGCCAGTAGATATACACATACAGAAACCGCTGACAGTAGTCAAGTGTTACAGTGTTTGTCATGTTCTGGTTTTTACAGCCAGTAGATACATGTATACACATACGGAAACCACTGACAAGGGCCAAGTGTTGCAGTTTTTGTCATGTTCTGGTTTTTACAGCCAGTAGATATACACATACAGAAACCGCTGACAGTAGTCAAGTGTTACAGTGTTTGTCATGTTCTGGTTTTTACAGCCAGTAGATACATGTATACACATACGGAAACCACTGACAAGGGCCAAGTGTTACAGTTTTTGTCATGTTCTGGTTTTTACAGCCAGTAGATATACACATACAGAAACCGCTGACAGTAGTCAAGTGTTACAGTGTTTGTCATGTTCTGGTTTTTACAGCCAGTAGATATACACATACAGAAATGCTGACAGTAGTCAAGTATTACAGTGTTTATCATGTTCTGGTTTTTACGGGCCTTGAAATCTACATGATCTCACAAAAAGTTCATAATCTTCATCAATGTGGACTACAAATATATGTATGATGAACATATAAAAAATATTTAACTACAATAAAGAAGTATAAAAACTACAACTTTCAAGTAAAATAACAAACTTTAATCAAAACAAACATTTTGATAACAGTATTTCATGCATACATGTACATAAACTTGATAAATATGAAATGTGATTTCTCAACAAAATTTGGATCTCAATGTAGACAGTTTATTTGAAGAATTTCTTGATGGGGAAACTTTTGAGACAAGTGTCTTACAGTTACATGTACAGGTGCATGAAAAGAGCTTCTCCACTGTCAAAACAGATTCCACTGATTATAAACTTACAATGTAAGAGTTACATGTAAATCCACAGAGTCACTCCCTGTAACTACCTCTTAAATATTAATATTAAGTTAACACGCGTACATATTACATGTACTTCAACATAAGAAATTATCATTGGCGCATATCAAGCATGTATGTGTATATACATGTATACGTAGATGATGATGCATCTTTGTACTTGTACACAAATTGAAACATTGAGCAAGTACGTACATGTAAAAGTTTTTGGAAATGAAAATTTGATGTACATGTACCGGTGCTATTTAAAAGGAATCGTATACTGGGTCATTTGATAGGATAGATGAACATACATGTACCCAGGACAAAGTGCAAAAACTATGATACTCAGCTACTACATATATATGTGAATGTACATGTAATTGGCATTTATTTTTTCAAAACATGGTAATACATGTATATGTACATGTAATTTCTTTATCAATATCATACATGTATGTCATACAATTGCTTTAACTAGCTAGTGGATCAGTGAATTGTGTGGACCTACATGTACATCTGTATACACTACATGTATATGTATGTGCATATCAGTGGTAAAAAGAATGTGAATGATGTTTTTAAAAATATTTGTAAGATTCTGAGGAGTAAATTTGGACAACAGATCTACATGTAGACTGTGTGAGACTGAGGGTAGACAAACATCATTACATGCACATATATATATAATCAGGGATTTTCCACCCTACTGTAAGGGGGGGAATTAAGGCCTCATTAATACAGCATTTCCACGCTCTTTTTGGAAAAGGGGCCCTGACCTTTTGAATTTGAAATTATAGAAACATTTTATTGAAATTGGGAAATCTAGATATACGTGTGCATAAAACTATGTAAAGAATACAAAAATTTCTTAAAATTCATTGTCATTTGACTTCAAGTGGGAATGCAATTTGGGAAAAAATACATTGTTTTTGCATTGGATAGGGTAGAAAATCCCTGCTAAATGTACATTGTAGGCCAAAAATAAAAGTAGATTTGCTTAATAAATAAATTATCTAGATCATTCCACTACAATATACATCCAATCCCAATTTTTCTGCAACTTTCCCTTTTTTAAACCCCAAAATATAGTAAACCTTTGATTACCTTTGATTATTGTGTAATTGTACATACATACATGTAAATGTACATACATTGTACATGTAATGTACATATTTAACTATAATTTAAGTATATTTACAAATGTTTATAATATTCTTATCAACCCACATCTACATGTACATGTACCATAGAAACGCGAGTTGGAATACATTTGTATTTTCATATCACAAAAACATTAGCAAAACATGTAATCATAACCTAGGGTTTTGTTTTTGGTTTAGTTTTTATTGGGACTTTTCACTCAACCTGTGTAACAAGCTGATAGGTAACTTCTGGGGTTCCAGATGTAATTCTAGTGAGAGTAATAGGAAAGGGTTGATCATGCTGTTGTATAGTAAACATTTGATTATCATTTGTACTTCCACTAACATTACTTTCAGGTTTTTCTGATCGCATTTGATTTTCCACGTGAACAGAAAGGTTTTGTAATGTAGCGATCATATTGGAATTTGACACTTCTTCAACTTTATACGATAGGTCTTTTTCATCCGGAACTAAACTTTTTGGATAATCAGAGAGTCTATGCCTCCGCTTGGGGGAATCACCTTGTCCATGCTGTTTTAGCATATGTTCTTTTAATTTATCATACCGAGTTGTAGAAAATCTACACTGTTTACATTTATAAGGTCTTTCATCTGTGTGGAGCAGCATATGACGTTTCATGTTTTTTACCAATGAAAATGCCTGGCCACAAACCTCACATTGGTGGGGTTTTTCATGAGTGTGGGTGAGCATATGATATTTAAGGTTTTGTTTTTTAGTTGCTTGAAATTTACACCCTGGGTCGGTACATTTGAAAGTTTCACCTGTATGGATTAATTTATGTGCCTTAAGTTGACTTTTATGAGCTGTGGCAAACCCACACACATCACATAAGTGGTCTTTGGAATCACTGTGTGTTATCATATGGTTTTTCAAAGCATGCTTCCATTTAAATCCGGTGTCACATATTTTACAAACAAATGGTTTGTCAGCAGAGTGTTTTGGCAAATGCAAATTTAACTTAGTTCTTGTTTTGAAACGCAGGTCACAAACTGTACAAAAGAATGGGAATGGTCCTTTATGTTGCTCAAAATGCTTCTCCAGTGATGCAGAATCTTCGCCTTGATAATCACACATACTACACTCATTCTTTGCATGTAAGTGATCACGTTTATGATTTAGCATTGTTCGTAATTTTGCAGATGTAAAGTCACACATTTCACATCGGTACTTCCTATTTGAATCTGTATGTGCTTGTCGATGCCTATTATAATGATATGGGTTATCAGTAGTATAAGGACAAAAATCACATTCTAAAACAACATTTACAGACGTGATTGCTGGGTCTTCTTGTTCGATGGGTTCTTTTTTACTACATTTAAGTGCTTTCATCTTAACAGTAAGTTTTCTCTTGCGATTACTACGGGATGAATAATCTGTACTGATGGATTCTGACTGCATTTCCAATTCATTCTGATTGTCAGATGAATAATCTTGTTTATCGTCTTCATTTCCACAATCAGTAATAGTAGCGAAAATCTTTTTATCATTATCATTTACAGATGTTAGGATCAACTTTTTCCTGGGTCTCCCTCTGCCTTTCTTCTTCTTTGAGTAAGTTGTCTGAGTTACACATGCCTTCTGACTTATTTCAAGAACTTCGTCATCAATGCTTTTTAACACAGGATTCAACTTAGATTTTGAACTTGAAGTTCCAAGATTGGAGCTATGTAAAGTAGTGTATGATAATTTACTCTGAGGAATTTGTACATATGTTTCATTTGTCTGTGTTGAAGTGTGAACTTTACCAGCATCAAGTCTACTATCCTCTCCTTTCTGAAACCGATCACAAAATTCTAATATTTTCTCCATTTGCATAATTTTGGCTATTTCTATAACCGGTGTTAGAACATCATAAGAAATTTCTATGTTACTAGTATACATAAAGTCAACCACCCTTTTAACGGCTTCATCGTAGCCTTGGTCACCATCGCTGCCATCGATGTGTATCTCAATAATCTGTGGAGTTTTTTGGGAGAACGCTCGTGGCAGATCTTGGCCCTGACCCAAGAACGACCCGAAATAAGGACTCGCGCCGGCGAGTACATTTGAATGAGCATAAAACTGTTCATTACATACTTTAAGAATAACATCACAAAACCTTGATGAGGACCTCTGAAGGTTGAGTTGCTTTAAAATTTGCACCGGCTGAGAATTGTCTTCAAACGAAACTCGCCTTTCGCCTAAGGACGCCATACTTCTTCAGTCTGACTAGGGATAGTGCTGTAAATAATGTGATTGGTTAAAAATATTTTTTAGAAAAGAAATAGCGTTTTAAATAATTTGAAAAATATCAATTTAAATCAAAATGTTTCCCAGTGTTCAGTTACGGAAACATAAAGTATAATTTCTCATATGATGAATATAGCTGTAACATAATTTCTCCAAAGAACGCTCCCGCTACTCTGCGGAACACCGGAAGTTTATCACAGCATTACTAAAACTTATTGTTTTTTTAATACAGAAGGCTAGATCTAAATCTTACAATGATATAACTTCCAGTAATACAACAGCTTCCTGGTTGACTGTGTGTCTGATTGAAACAGTAAATTATTGAGGTAAAATCAAAGGTCTTGTAAGTAAAATTATCGTGAAATAAAATCAAATCAACAAATGCAAGTAAAAATATAAAATGAAATAAAAAAAGAAAAGAAAATGAACAATATCCACCATCCGACCATGTCCATGATGATAATTAATTGTTTTAATTTTGTAAATTACCAAATTAAAAGTAGGCCTACATATATATGTATTCAGTAAGTAATTTTTCAAATGCTTGTGTCAGCATATATATGAAAATTAAAAAGAAGGATCATGAATATTAAAATTGACATTTAATTAGATAATGGAATTCTGTTGCTGTTGTTTGAAATATCAACATGATGGTGATTTAAAAAGTTTAGGTGAAGTATTGCGCCAACTTATGTTTTGGATGCTATGTTGAATTTGACGATTTCAATATGTCTCCTTTAAAATCGGATTATTCAAACGGGTCCCCAGATCGTCAGAAACCCATGTCGTCAGGGTACCAGAAATTTTGACCTGTGCTATGTGCACTGACGGTAATGCAGTGAAAGATCTCTTACGTGCCATGCCTGTCATGATGTATATAGGACACTTGTTTTAAGTCTCATTCGAAAGAATTGTGACTGTACTAATACATGTATTTGGCAAAGGAACAATCACTACTGGTCGGGGACCAGTAGCATATCTTGTGATTTCATCTTTATTACAATGCTGTCACATGATTTTGCGCACATAAGACCCTGATCTTGAAAACTGGAGACACCAAATGGCACAGAATCGTAAAATCCACACAGCATAAATCAATTATATTCGCTTTTTCAATTTTTTGACAAAAATTAAACGTTATTTTGTCTGATCAAATTCCTGTAAAGTGAAAAACAAACCACAGACATCATGTTCTAACCCGAGGTCCAGATGTCACATGATTTTGCACACTATTCAGTTTCCATGTGGTTGAAGATGTACAAATGTAAATCAAGTATGGTAGTCCATATTCCTTCATATTATTTGACTTGAAATTCAGTATGATGATAAGATTGATTACAAAAGGGATTAAAATGTTTGCGCCAATTTAGAACTAATTCTGCTGTCAATTTGCTTCTCGATTATGAATATTCATTATAAACTATTATCGTCATGATGACGTAGATGTAAACACTGCTGTAGCCGATCAAAAGGCTCAAATGAGGTAAAATACTTGTGTGTTTTTACATTTAGGATAACAATCATTGATTTTATTCAATAGTTGTACAAAAATGCATTTAAACTTTTTATTTTAAAAGGTTTATTAAGATGCAGAACCTTTGAAGCAAAATTATCATCTCTTTTAATTCGTTGAGATGGACAGAAGCATGGGTCCGCAAAATCATGTGACACACAAAATCATGTGACACATCAGTTTGAGAAAAATGTCCATCATCTCATGATTGATCTAAAAGAGAAATCTCACAAAATTGTGTTCTATATAGCCGAAATAATGCAATAGCTGGCCACTGGTCCTAGTCTGTCACTGCTCCCCAACCAGTTCCATTTTAAAAGTTTTTGGCATGACTTTATACAGTGGAATGAACCTGTTTTGAAGGACCACCCCTTCTGCCATTGAAATATGTGGTCTTAAAAGACTGGTGGTATCTCAAAAGAGGTTCTTTTCAAAGGATTATTGAACCAAGTGGCTTTTAGAATGTAGTCTTCCAAGACAAGGTGGTCTTCTACGACAGTGTCGGTCGTCTCTGAAGACAGTTTTCACTGTACAAAGAATCAAACCCGGGAACTTTAATCTGCAAATCAAATATGCTCTACCAGTAACCACTAGACTATTGCATGATGGTCAAATATTCCTAGAGAAGATTGAAGGTGTAATTTATGTAATTTAGATATTGGTGATGAATTTGATATGTCTTATGTTGTAAAAACCTCAATGATGAAAGAAAAATTTATTTACCCTCAAAATATTACACATGACCAAATATGCTTAAATATTGTGAACTTTTTTCCTAAAAAAAATATCAATTTACTTAATAAAATTGTCCAATTGATCAGAATTGTGTTGTAGAGGGTCACCCCTCCAGTTTAATTTAACTTATTTATATTCATGCATGTATAGATGCAGATATGTATTGAACATGTTGAATGACTGTTACTTCTCTTTATTGTTTGAACAACTTGTGAGAATAAAGAATATTGAAATTGCAAGAGGTCAGTTGTTTATAAAAACTGAGTTGGCATACATGATTATTAAAAACAAAAAGGATCATTCATTAACATTTAATTAGATAATAAGATACATGTAGTCATGGTATTGGTGATGCTAGTAGGACTTTGATTGTCTTTGATGATAAATTCTTTATCAATACATGTTACTGTAACATGATCATCATGTATATATTGATAAATAAAAACTGTTGAGTTATACGTTGATAAATGAACTAATTTGGTACAATTTACTTCTATAAAATGCATTCAAAATACATGTAAATAGATTCATAACAATATTTAGGGTTTCATTAGTATCACAGTATATCATTATGCATGACTAATACCTAAAGATGAAAGCAATCATTCATTGCATGGAAAACATTGTTTATTTGAACAACTTGAACAGTTAAAATAAGATAAAACATTGTTAACATTGTTAATTTTAAAAACATGAAGTAAAACTGGACAGAAACAGAAGTGAACATTTCTGAAATGGTAAAAACGAAAACATTCTATAAAGTGCATAAGAAATGTACATGTGTATCCATATTAAAAAATGTATAAGTATTGTATTAGATCAAACTGTATCAATGATATATCTATATTGAATCTATCTGTGATGGCCCTAGTGATTTTTCCAATTGTGCATGTGATAATCTGGAACTTTTCATGTGAAATATACATGTACATTGCAATAGTCATTGACTCCCAAAATTTATTTATTTAGTCAATTTAATTTATTATACCAATCAGTAAAATGATACTTCTATTTCAAATTTTAAATATCCAATTACTTGATCCAAAAAATCTTATTACTGTATAGTTGCTTTCATTTGCGGGGGATTTAATTTCGCTATATTTGCAGTCAAAGAAAATTTTCGCAAAATTAAATACCCATTAATAAAATACCTTACACTTGTGAAGTATCAGAACAACAATTCATATCCAAATTAGTACTATTCAGGATAAATGCGCAATTTTCTCCCTGTGAAATTAAACAAGTACATGTATATACAGTAGCTTAACATTTTATTTAACTCATTCATTCCTAAAGACATAATTGGACTGGCTTAAATCATTGATTTATAGAAGAGTCCATGGTTTTTCAGGGGCACACTGTTGTGACTGTCTATTGCATTGCCAGTTTCCTATTGCAATAGTAAGTAATGTTTGAAGGACTTTTGTGATTGTCTATTGCATTGCCAGTTTCCTATTGCAATAGTAAGTAATGTTTGAAGGATTTTTGTGATTGTCTATTGCATTGCCAGTTTCCTGTTGCAATAACAAGTACTGTTTGAAGAACTAGTATTGTGCTTGTCTTTTGCATTGTCAGTTTACTATGCATTAGAACTTGTCTATTGCATTGCCAGTTTCCTATTGCATTAGAACTATTGGAAGGTACACTATTGTGATTGTCTATTGCATTGTCAGTTTACTCTTCCATTAGAACTATTGGAAGGTACACTATTGTGTTTGTCTATTGCATTGCCAGTTTCCTATTGCATTAGAATTATTGGAAGGTACACTATTGTGATTGTCTATTGCATTGCCAGTTTCCTATTGCATTAGAATTATTGGAAGGTACACTATTGTGATTGTCTATTGCATTGCCAGTTTCCTATTACATGTACAGTATTACATGTAGTAATTGAAGGTACACTGTTGTGATTGTCTATTGCATCGCCAGTTATAGTGCTATTGGAATGTACACTATTGTTATTGTCAATTATTGCATGTACAGTATTACTATTGGAAGGTACACTGGTGTGATTGCCTATTGCATTGCCAGTTTACTAATACTACATACATTATATGTACAATAGTACCAATCAATATTGGAAGGTACACTGTTGTGATTGTCTATTGCAATTGCATTGCCAGTTAACTATTACAATAGTACTATTGGAATGTACAATATTGTGATTGTCTATTGCATTGCTAGTTTACTATTGCATGTACAGAAGTACTATTCGAGAGTTCACTGTTGTGAAGCAGGGTTCAACATTCAGGTTTGTTATATCCTTATAAAATAGTTCCTATACAAATATATGCAAATAGTTTAACTATTTTGACAGGATGCAATATTACTATAAACTACTACTGATTTTGCTGAATTTATAGCAAACTGGTGTTCATGTTTTCAACTTTCTTGATCGTTGATGGTATTTGTATTAATGTTTAAATTGTTATGAACTTTTATATTGTAGTTTTCAATGAAGTTACTTGTGTATGTGAAGGATATAACAAAACAATTATCGACTAGGATTTTGGGCAACAGATGATCTGTTGGACCCTCATGCAAACTGTTGCCCTCGGACTTCAGCCTCTGTGAACAGTTGGCCTTCGGGTCCAACAGATCATCTGTTGCCCTTAACCCTAGTCAATAATTTTATATTGTTCGGTTGTCCGGGACAAGTCCATTTTACGTTCAGACAAGCAGATAATACTTCTCACTTCTCTGAAAGGACAAGTGAAATTTTTGAAGACAAAACTGAATTCATTAAAGATTATTCTATTTTAAAAACAAAATAATATCTTTAAATTATACACTTCATTTTCGGACAAGTTATTTTTTCATTCGGACAAGTAGATTTCAATACTACTTGTCCTGAAGAACAAGTGGAAATTTCCGTTAATGTTGACCACTGTGAAGCATAGATACTAGATCGTTTGATGCATCGTTACACCCCTAAATGGCCCATAGTAAGCTATTGTAAATAGTCCCTGCTCCCATAAGGTTACGGATGGATTCAGCAAAACCTGGCATGGATGAAACCAAGTGTGTCCTGGGGTTGATCCCGGGTTTGGCAAAATACATGTACATTGTAGTTCTTGGACCCCTCCTTTGGCATAACCTTTCTTTAGACACAATGGGCACAACACACCATATATTTACATGTACATGTATACAATGTACTTTGTTTTAGAATTTCATATTTCTTGTATGTTTAATTTACTCTACATTTTCTTCTTCTTTTCACATTAATTTTGTTGATGGTTTTCACTTGGCCTCTTGTCTCTATCTTTTATTCTGTATAAATAGTATTTGCATGTACATACATGTATATACATGTATATAAATAATGTAGGCCTCTCAATTTTCATTAATAGGGGATGTCATAGGCCCCATTTTTAAACTGAATTTTTAATACATGTATGCACAATTCAGTTTTGATTTTCCCAATTTGATGAAAAAATTGCTAATTTTCACAGTTTGACCAGACCTTGCATTTGCCAAATTCCCAACCTCAAATATCATGTGACAGTTGTATTGTACATGAATGTATTGTTTACCTGTTAATTAGATGCACATCAGTAATGATAGTTGTAAACAATCCATATGTGCTTGTTACAGTACACACCTGTGAAAAAATGCCAGCTGCTATAAATGAATTACTTATTAAGTTTTTCTAATGATGATAACATTTTTTTTTTGTTTTTTGATATAAAAAAACATATTTAATGTTTTGTCATCTCTTAAAGGCATAATGGTTAAATGGCGTCAATCTTGAGACGAGACTGTGTCAGTCAAGGTCTTCAGGAAGCTTTAAACACAGAGGAAGATCAACAGGACAAATTTTTAGCAGATGATGCTGATGCATTTGAAGATCATGGTGCTAATCTGACACTGACAATAAATGAAACAGAAGATGAAAATTCTAGTAAGTAATGCACTTATAATTATCCAGTTTGCTGTAATTATTCAGTTTTTGAAAATGTCCATTTGTTGTCAGATGTCTGAAGGTCAAGGTCATAGTGTCAGAGGTCAAGGTCAATTACACCTACATGTAAGTAATAAGTAAATATTAAGTTTTTTTTATCACATTTCAGACATACTTTACTTTTTCTCCAGAGCCAACAGTTCTTTTTATCCAAATTTGGCAGTAACTATTCATATGAGAACTGCATAATGCTTGCAAATGAAAAGATATTTGGATTCATTGGGGCTTTATTTTTTTAAAAAAAAGAATTAAAATCTCATGAGCCAGTAATCTGCGTATTTCCACTCAGGTGACTGTTGAGGCCCAATGGTCCTCTTGTGTTAACTACCTATCACCAAGAAATTTGAAATTTGCATAAACAAATGTGCTTATAAAGTGACCTACATTTGTACCCACATTTAGTGATTGATAAAGTGTGTGTCACTGTATGCTATTATTATCTATATTGTAATTCAATTCCTTTGTCTACACTTATCGTGTCAGTTGTGAAAATGAGTGATAATAGATATGATCCATTAGCAAGTTAACAAAGGAGCATTACGTCCAGTCACAATATGGTTTCATTTCCTCATTTTTTGTTGAGTAAGTATAATTGTTTCCTTTCAGCAAATTGAAACTGTTTGTAGTGCACATTTAGCAGTGGAAGTCATTTTTATGTTCCTGAAATAGAAGATCAAGGGGATATACTGTTTTGGCTTGTCTCATCATTTGAAATTTATTTTTCAGTTTACAGCCTTTTCTGTCAAATACATGTAACTTGAGTTTGTGCCACAGAGTTCAAAAAAAAAAAAATGGTAGGCCTACATTGTTTACTCCAGTCAATGATATACTGTCCTAGTTTGGTGACAGATTATTATGGGTTATACATATACATTGTACCTTGTTTAAATTTTTCAGACGCATCACCTAGTCCCGATTGCTTTGTTGTTGATCAACATACTACTGGAGCTGGACTTATATCATTTGAAGTAGTTTCTGCAGACAAAATCAAGGATAGAAGATCAAGCTATGTGGTAAGAATGCAAGACATTTCTTTTTATTTATACAATAAATTGTGCTCATTTCTATCTCTTCAGAATTTTGTAAGTGGATTTCTTTTTTCATTATACATGTAGCCAGTATTTTAAAGACTATCTTGTTTGTTTTACAGGACCCGCTTGCACAATGGGCTGATAAATATAACATGAAGTTAACCAATGTTTAACCAGTGGGCTAACTGTAGATTACATTTAATAATGTGTTGTGCAACCGGGCTCTGGTTTTTAACACAACACTGAACAATTCTATAGTTAATCAATACCAACCTGTTTTCAGTGGTGGAGAAAATCTGGTTATAATATACTTTGCAAACTTATACAACATAACTAAGTAGCCTATGCTCTATCAGGGCTTTAGATATATAAGACCAAAGCTGGTGTGTTGTTTGTTTACAAACCTTATTATACAGGGCTCAACTATCATGTTTGTCCAGTTGACCATTTTATGGTCAGACAAGTAGAAGTTACTTCTCACTTGTCCAACATTAGTTAATTAAATATAAAATACTTTTTTTAGAATACCAAAAAATATCTTTAAATGTTAAACTGACCTTTCGGACAAGTCATCTTTGCATTTGGACATGTAGATTTCAATACTACTTGTCCTGCAGGACAGTTGGAAATGTTCATGATTGTTGACTCCTGTTATACATAAACTCTTAAAAATATCTATTTTCAGAGCTGTCTTACATCTCACCAAAGTCACTCATAACAGATATATGTAGAGTGTCTTCTGAACAATGACATTAAATATCCCATAGTTTTATTATACTTTTACTAATTTTTACTTATATAAAAGTTAATCATTGAAATTAGTGTATTGACTGTATTCCCTGTGATTCGAAAATGACTTCTAATATTTCCCTGTAAGTTTGGATACTATTTCCTTGTAGATAGCTTCATCAAGAGTGTAGTGTTTGCTTGGGTATAATAAAACAATTACAGTATACAAATGCTGGAGTTAGCAAGATTCTGGTTCCTGTTGACCAGACCTATTTACTTGGCTTCGCCTGAGGGGAATTAGGTCTCATCTCTGGGAACGAGAATCTTGCTAACTCTCACAATGGTTCATGTATACTGTTAATGTATGCTATAAACATTCAGTCAAAATATACTCAAGAGACTGTAAGCACATAATATGGAAATCTTTTTTCATAACTATTTACTTTTCAGCTCTATACTGTTCAGATTAGCAGACTGAGAGGTAGAGAAAAGAGACCAGGTACAGTACAGAGGAGATATTCTGACTTTGAAAAATTGAATACCAAACTACGCAAAACTTTCCCAGTGGCCATGGAAGACGTCTCCTTTCCCGGAAAACTTTTATTGGGAAATTTTAAAAATGAAACCATTGCAAAAAGAAGTCGAGCATTCGAGCAGTACCTTAACCATCTTTTTTCTCTGGACTGCATCAGATTTTCAAAGGAATTTAGAAGCTTCTTTTACCAGGATGAAATAAAACAGGCTTACCAGAGCCTGGAAAATGATGATTACGAATATGCTGCCAATTTGTTTGAAAAATATCTGCCGATACAAGAAACGCTTCAAGGGGATTGGCATTCTGATGTTATGTGTACTTTGTGTGCATTGTCAGTGTGTTTTCAAAAACTAGATCAACGTTTAAATGCCTTGAAATATGCCGAGTCAGCACTATCATGTCTAGGCAATGATCACACTCAGTCATTGTATATACCAACTATACAACAGTGTATATACCTCCATTGGATGCTTGGTACAGACAAAACTCACTTGGAATCTAAACTTGCCAAATTGAGAGAGAACGGAATCAAAACTGAACATGATATAGACCTGAAAGCTGTTGTCCTTACTCAAGCCAAACCTATATGTAACTCTTAGAACTTTAGCTTTAGAAAATCAAAGTTGTTCCCATTTTTTGTTATGTGTTTCCAGGTTTTGATAGGGAAATGATTGTTTAAAAACTTATATTGTCATGTGCCAAATTCTGTTTGTAAATAAATGATAATAGTCTCTTCATTTACTTAGACTGTGTCTGGTATAGTTAAGAAATATTTTTTTTAATACAGTTTTTATTTTGAAGTCAGTGTAACTGATCTGATTTTTGGGTGAAATTACTGAATCAAAATAAGAAAGAAAGAGATTCTATGATGCACTATGGGCTATTCCTGAATAAAGAAATGGTATGTATTGAGGGTGGTGGGTAATACCAATTGTTTAATGAGTATTATTATTAGTGTCTTGTTGTTTTTTATTGGCCCTAAGTTGCACTTTTGTATCATTTTCTATCCTTTCTGTTTTATATTTTCTGGCCATTAATTACATTTATCAGAGTCTTTGTCATAAAACAGAGTTAACTTTAAAATGGGCATGATTCTTTAGTGTTATAATGATGTACTTCAAAATATGAAATTGACAAACATAATAAATGCAATGTTTATTCCTTTGCTAGTCAGTTTGGATGCCATTTATTTCTGTCTTACACATTAACATGTATAAAATGTAAAATGTATATTATCAAATACATTCATTATTTTTTCATTGTCACATTGGATGAATTTTAAAAACATTAGATGCGAAATATAAAATTAAAGAGCATAAAAGGTACAATGATGTACATGAATTATCCAATTTTAATACATACATTGTCTTTACAACTGTATTGCAACAAAAAGCTGAAACAACAGGAATTAATCTAATCCATAATATGGAAATTGGCTTACCTTAATTTTTTGTTGGCTTAATTCTTTGTTTAAATTTGTTGGTTGGAGGAGTTTTCCAAAAATGTGAAGTTGTTGGTGGGGATGGGTTAGTTTTTTTTTTATTTAAAATCTATTGGTGGTAGTTAATGTGCCATTTTTATTTTCACTGGATTGCAAAGCAAATACAAGTCTGTAAATTGAAAATTTTTACCAGTCTGTATCAACAATTTAGTTTAGCTGTTGATTTTAACTCTGTTGAGAAAACTGTTTAGAGAAACACATTTTTATTTCACATGATGATAGAACATGGTAATATTAGTTGACTATGACCTTGACCCATTTTGACCTTGACCTTTACCTTTGACCATGAAATTCAAATTTTAAATGTATTTCTTTGCAATTTGGCCATACTGCCTTGCATGGGTTCTTGTCATAGTTTAAGTCAAAAGAACCATTAAGGTTAGCCAATTGTTGTAGCACTGTCAACAAAGAAAAGTTTCATTTCTAGATTATCTTGACCAATCCCTTGTTGTTATCCTTAGCAATCACTCTTTGTTCATCATTGTCCATCAGGCATCAGCCATTACACTAACATAAATGGTTCTTCTATAAGGTTTCAGGCTTTTGGTAGATTTCAGTCAAAGTTGATAGGGAGTATTTACAGGCAATAGGACCTCATTATTGAAAAAGGATCTAGATATATTGTGGCTTTGGGTTAAGATTAAGGCTCCCTATGACTCATATTGTTAGATTATTGACTTTAGTTGAAATATATATTCAAATAGGAATGTAGGGCATTAGATACTGACTCACATAGTGAATGAGCAAGGTAGGATTCTACCTTGAAGAATATTCATCAAATAGATTGTAATTAGAAATGAACAAACTTTTAAATTTAAACTTTCAATTATTTTTACTTGTTTCCACCAAGATGCAATTCGTTGAATACATTGTGATTAATTTTAATTGGGTCAAATGATTAGTGCTGATCAATATAAATGATTAGTACTGGTCAATGTAAATGGTTATTACTGTTATAATTATTGTTATTTTCAATTAGCCATAATTCTGCCCAAGTGAATTTGTTTACTGCTATGAGATATGGAAACTTGAATTTGTTATCTGAAACCAACAGTTGAGAGTGTTGTAGTATATTGGAACCTGTCCAAACAGAGCAATTAATCTGCCATTGAAATGTAGTCCTTTTTACAGTAACACCTGTCTTTTGAGACCCATTCACAGATTTATCCCCCCTTTTACAGGGGAAGATTTCTTTGTCAACCTCTTTGGTGTTGAAAAATTACTGAGGATACAAATAGAACTACTCTTAATGTTATCTTGTTTAAGCTAAAATAAGAATGATGGTAGAAAAATAATCAACCTTGCACTGAGGAGGTAGTCACTGAGGATATGACGAGGTAGTCACTCAGGATATGATGGAGGGATAATAATCTGAGAGTAAGATCTCTAAATTGTGGTCTTTCATATTGGAAGTCTAAACATATGAGGTTTGATTAAAAAAAAAACCATTGGTATTGATTTTTTATATAAATGTTGTGTTTCATGTCAGATAGTCTTCAATGATCTTTGTCCTTTAAGACCGGCTGCGATTCATCAAGTTATTGCAATGTAAAATGCTTCAATGCATCAATTTATTCTAATGTTAAACCTATGTAATGTTCTTTTATACTTTGTTTATATGAAATGGATTTTGTTGATTTGGTGCTATTACATATGAAAGTTTGTACTTGTTTTTATATTGTATTCATACATTTTCATGTTTTGTTCAATTTAATGCACAGAGAACATACTACATAGATAAGCTGTAGTCAGACAAATACATAATACATGTCTACACAGAACTGGTGATTGGTTTTATTTATTTTTATGTTTTCACAGTAACTTTAATCTAGATGACATATATACATATTATACATGTATAAACATACCTTTATTATGCTTGCTTAAACCATTAAAACAATTTTTGTTGTTTTTTCTTTTTGTCCTATTTTTGAAAAAAGGATCTAATTATTTTTGTTTGAAAAAATAAAAATGCATATTATTATTTATCTGTGGTTTAATATCTCTTTTTATGGGATAATAGCACAGTCAATTTTAATTATTTATGCTTTTGCATATACGATGATGTGAAGCTGAAATTAAATAAAGTAGGAAAATGTGGTTAATCTTGTTGTTTTACAGTATACAGGTAATGGTGTAAATCACAAGGATAATTTTATGTTGATTCTTTTGGCCATGCAAGGTTTTAGCATTTTACAATGATTTATATTTTATATTTGAACAATTTTAATTATAAAAATAGATGCATTGTAAAATGTTGGTTTGAAGTCACTGTTGCATTACAGTTAGGCAGACCAGAAATAAAAATATGTACATGTATTTGAATCTTTTGGCCAGACTAGAATTGGTCCTAGAACCTGAATAGGCCAAATTGTGCAAAGATAATGTAGAATCTGAACATTAAATTGTGGAACATTTTTTAGAAATGAATGAGAGCAATTGTAACAAAAGCGCTGGAGTATGATACTGGAATATTGTTGGATACTTATTTACATATACAATTTATTATGGTTGGTGCTGCTAACAATATTATAAACATGATAACAAAGTCATAATTTTAAAAAAAGGCACGAAATGCTCAAGAGGATCATTACTGTCAGTTAGACTTAGTTGAGCTCCAATCTGAATTAGATGTATATTTTCGAAAGAGAAGTGGTTTCATACAAGGCCAAATAATAAATCTTGGAGTAACCACTGTAAAAAGGTGAATATCTTAGCTTTTGAAAAATTTAGAATTTAAATGATGCTGTCAGTGGGATATATTACTGTAGTATAAGATTATTAGCTGGTACCGAAATACCAGGTACATGTAGATGTATTGGGTTTATGTATACCCTCAGGGACTGTCCTTCGGAGGAGACAATAAAAACCTAGGTCCTGTGTCACAGGTGTCGGCACGTTAAAGAACCCTCACTGCTAAATGGCTGTAAGTTCCGAGTATAGGCCAAAATTTGAAGTTCTTCACCAGCATTTGGTGACATCTCCATATAAGTGAAAGATTCTTGAGTGAGATGTTAAACAACAGTACAATAACAACCCTCGGGGATTCAAAAACTCCGCTAACAGTGGCTACGCCCCAGTAGTTATAAATATAATAGATATAATACCAAAGTTATAGTTTTTAAAAAAAAATGTTTAAATTGTGTTTACTAAAATATTTTCCTGAGAAAATTAGAATATGTCCCATCCATTTGAAGCATATTTGATACATGAATACCAGTGCACTGCACCTTTTTCTTGTCTTCCTTTGTTGTGAAAGATGAGGTGGGTTGCTCATATATAAAAAATGATTCCCAGGTAATATCTTTTTTCTGAATGGATATAATAACTCTTGTTCAAATAATTTTTTTCACTGATGATATGTACAGGAGAGCAAATAAACACATATGACATAATATATTATAATATAAAAGCCTGTATAGATGCCTCTCTCGTCTCAGAAATCAGAATGTGACATGTCTGTATTGAAGATTTTCTCAGGTGTGATGTTAGATTGATCCGATGTAATATACGATGTCAAAATTACAGCTTCATGGTTTCTGTTGTCTTAAAGTCTCTGTATCACCTGGCATTAGTGTACAGTTTGGCCTGAATTCTTATTCTGTTGCTTCTCACCCTGACATTAGTGTACAGTTTGGCCTGAGGCCTGATTCTACTGCTTCTCACTCTGGCATTAGTGTACAGTTTTGCCTGAATTCTCATTCTATTGCTTCTCACCCTGGCATTAGTGTACAATTTGGCCTGAGGCCTGATTCTACTGCTTCTCATCCTGGCATTAGTGTACAGTTTGGCCTGAGGCCTGATTCTACTGCTTCTCACCCTGACATTAGTGTACAGTTTGGCTTGAGGCCTGAATCTACTGCTTCTCACCCTGACATTAGTGTACAGTTTGGCCTGAGGCCTGATTCTATTGCTTCTCACCCTGGCATTAGTGTACAGTTTGGCCTGAGGCTTGATTCGATTGCTTCTCACTCTGGCATTAGTGTACAGTTTGACCTGAATTCTCATTTAACTGCTTCTCACCCTGGTATTAATGTACAGTTTGGCCTGAATTCTCATTCTACTGCTTCTCACCCTGGCATTAGTGTACAGTTTGACCAGAAGTCTGATTCTATTTCTTCTCACCCTGGCATCAGTGTATGGTTTGGCCAGAAGCCTAATTCTATTGCTTCTTACCCTGTCATCAGTGTACAGTTTGGCCTGAAGCATGATTCGATTTCTTCTCACCCTGACATTAGTGTACAGTTTGGCCTGAGGCCTGATTCTACTGCTTCTCACCCTGGCATTAGTGTATAGTTTGGCCTGAATTCTCATTCTATTGCTTCTCACCCTGGCATTAGTGTACAATTTGGCCTGAGGCCTGATTCTACTGCATCTCACCCTAGCATTAGTGTACAATTTGGCCTGAGGCCTGATTCTACTGCTTCTCACCCTGACATTAGTGTACAGTTTGGCCTGAGGCCTGATTCTACTGCTTCTCACCCTTGCATTAGTGTACAGTTTGGCCTGAATTCTCATTCTATTGCTTCTCACCCTGGCATTAGTGTACAATTTGGCCTGAGGCCTGATTCTACTGCTTCTCATCCTGGCATTAGTGTATAGTTTGGCCTGAGGCCTGATTCTACTGCTTCTCACCCTGACATTAGTGTACAGTTTGGCCTGAGGCCTGAATCTACTGCTTCTCACCCTGACATTAGTGTACAGTTTGGCCTGAGGCCTGATTCTATTGCTTCTCACCCTGGCATTAGTGTACAGTTTGGCCTGAGGCTTGATTCGATTGCTTCTCACCCTGGCATTAGTGTACAGTTTGACCTGAATTCTCATTTAACTGCTTCTCACCCTGGTATTAATGTACAGTTTGGCCTGAATTCTCATTCTACTGCTTCTCACCCTGGCATTAGTGTACAGTTTGGCCTGAATTCTCATTCTATTGCTTCTTACCCTGGCATTAGTGTACGGTTTGGCCAGAAGTCTGATTCTATTGCTTCTTACCCTGGCATTAGTGTACGGTTTGGCCAGAAGCCTAATTCTATTGCTTCTTACCCTGTCATCAGTGTACAGTTTGGCCTGAAGCCTGATTCGATTTCTTCTCGCTCTGGCATCAGTGTATAGTTTGACATGAGGCCTAATTCTATTTCTTCTCACCCTGGCATCAGTGTACAGTTTGGCCAGAAGCCTGATTCTATTGCTTCTTACCCTGGCATCAGTGTACAGTTTGGCCTGTATCCTGATTTTATCTACATCTACTAAACTTGCATTGCATTGGGTATACATCTTTTGAATCTGAGCACATGTATTAAATGCTGGATTATTTATGTATTTTTTAAAAAAGGACCTAGTTTTGAATTTAGTCTATTTTCAATGTTGTAGTTAATGAGATAATTTGCAGTAAGGTAAATCGTGACACTTTGAATATGTTGGTTTGAGTTGAACTGTGTGATTTTGTTTTACTATTATTATGAAAATCTGCATTCACAATTTAGCACAGTTTCCTAAAACCTTCACATGTTACATATGTTATATGCTGATTATACATTGCCATGACAAACCTTTTGTTTCAAGTTTTCATAGTTTACACATGTTAAGTTTACATAGATTCTTATTTTACTGTGTAAAGCAAATTTAATGCAAACACTTTATTTTGTCTGTTATTATTTTTATTTTTTATAAAACTCATGTATGAAATGTATGCCAATGTATTTGGATTGATTGCTTTTAATTACCAAGCTTTAAGGTTTGTAAAACTCACTGATATAAAGTTATAAATTCTTTATGTACCCATCTTTGAGCATTAGAAATTAAACTGGGGATAATGTATCAGTATATATTAAACTGTATTGAATGGTGATAAATGTGACTTGCTATGTTGTTTCAACTATGAAAAATTGTATTTTCCCAATTTTGTGTGATCACATTAAAAACAAGGACTCTTTGGAGAAATGTGAAAGTTATTTAAAGGGTCATTAGCTGTGCTTTTTTCTTCAAATTTTGTTTTCATTTTTACTACTTAGATTAGTTTCCAGAGGTCCGTGTTTGTCCATTTTTACCGGATTTGTATCTGTGTCCTGGACATCCTAGAGATTTATACTTTGGTATCTGAGATGTTTTATATTGATAAACAATAACAAAAAAATAAAAAAAGAAAGAAAGATATACACAGTCATAAAATTTCTTAAATTCCTATACATTTTATGAAAATCGAGAGAAACCTGGGTTTGGCACTTGTTAGTTTGCAATTGATTAACTGATCCTTACTATTTGTTTTTGAATACCACACTGGACCTGACCTTTTTTTTTACAAAATTTAAAGGAATATAAGATTTTTTATGCCTTTGTATAGCTTTTATTTGTTATTGCACATTAAGTACAAGTGGTAAAAGAAGAAAAAAATCGCAATAAAACCGTATTTTCTCTTTGAGTTAAAGTTGATTGGTTTCAGTTGTTTTGGTTGTTAAATAAAGTGTAGTCTAAAATTGTTCAGTTACAGATGACTTTGGAAAACATTCGCATATAGGGCTACTTTGATTGATTTTGAATGTATAAAATATTTACTGCATTGTCATATGACACGAAATATACAATCTATGATGTACAAAGTATATCGTAATGAGTATCAATTTAATGCATAATTTATATAATTGTCTTTTATTAAAACAGAAATGCCCAAAAGAATTTTGTTGACTTGAGGAATAATTATATTTAATATTGTAACATGTGTAAATGTACCTATCATGAAACTTACTATAAATTTGAGCTTGATTGAAAAAGGAACTCAAATTAGACATACATAATACCCATCTCACTGAGCCACACTACCTAGGAAGTGCAATAAAACAAGGAATTCCATTGGACGATATATATTTAATTTTGTAGATTTTCGCAACGGAAACAGAAAGAGTTGCTCTCGCAAGCGCTAATTTCTAAAATGTATGTTTTAAATACACATATGTTACATTATCTGAAAACATAAGAATAACAACCCCCCCAAAAAAAATAAATGTCTAAGGGACCACTTTCTCAGCCGCTGGCTCATATTAAATCTCGAATATTTTCACCACAATATAAGACCACTTCATTATTTTGCTTTATCTATACGAAAATTTATTACTGAATGCTTTTTTGTTACCGTTGCTTATTATTCATATCAACAAGTTTTATTTGTTGATTATGTTTATCATATTTTATGTAAATGATAAACTACCCAGTAGCTTGCGTCAAGGAAAGTTGTGTGATTTGCGTTGTAAACCATGTTTTCTATAATCTATTACACCACGTAACCTGAATATATCTATGCAGAAGCAAAGTATTTACTTTTGTTTTAACATTTTATTGATTTAGGGATTTACAAATTAAAATGGATTGTTACCAATCGAATCATTGAATGTAAAATGCCAATAGCAAGGTAATAATATAAATAGTTAGGTATATTTTATTGTATAAAATAGACAAAAAACTGTCAATCATAAAAATCAAGGATAGAAAAATATACAATGTATTTTGATTTTAAAAATCCCCTTTCCAATCTCTTCGCCTCAAAGTGTGCTTATCTTGTCTGTCAGTCTTGCAGATTATAGGTTTATAACTATGTACATTTCAATTTAAAATTTTTCGCATCTCTTTCTCTTTCTCGCAATGGCATATGTTTCCAGTCATTGGGAAAACAAGTGATATCATTATTTACAGTATTCATATAACTGAATTAATCTTAATTTAACCGTTGTTTACAAAAACAATAGTCAATCTTCAATGATAGAAAATTTTTCGAATTGTTCCGTTCTGTCACGATTTACTATACTATTATGTAGTCTCAAAGATAAAAGTAGATCATCATTACTTTCGGGTAGGCACTTTATCGTAAATACATGTATGGCTTGGAACAAGGATATCATGCAGTATTAAGTGTAAAATTTGAAAAGCAATCAGCAAGAAACTGATGAAACTTGTCATATTTACATGAGAAAACATTGTTCAAAACTTTACTCCATGGAGATAAACTGAAATAATTGAGATGCCACTGAATGTGGTCAGTGTAAATATTACGAAACAGGAAGTGACCTTTCCCGAATTTGTGCTGAAGTCAACGTGATCTGAGTAAAACTATTCCGACAAAATTTAACGGAATGGAACATCTCGAAAATGATCTATTTAAAAGAGGGACTGTTAGAATACTTGTACAACGATTAAAAGGATCTCTGACACTACTAGAATTATACATAAAACATTTAAAGCTATAAAATTACCCAATATGCAGATGACACTTCTATTATACTAAATGGCTCCGAAGACTCCCTGCAAGAAACTTTAAAAGAACTTAATAACTTTAAACGATTGTCAGGCTTGAAAGCAAATATTGATAAAACTAAAAAAATATGGATAGGAAGCAAAAAACTATGAAAAGATATTATTTGTCCAGAGTGGAATCTACAATGGGAAAATGAACAATTCTCCCTTCTTGGAATAAACTTTGACATAGATCTTAATAAAATGAGGGATATTAATTTTGAGAAACAATATTTGAAAATACCGCAGAATATCACAGTTTAACCATCTATTTTTTCACTTCCAAATTCCTATAAAAAATCTAAATAAAATCCTATATGAATTCCTATGGAATGGCCGCAATGGAAAAATTAAAAGGGAGGTAATTTCAAAACAATATCATTAGGGTGGTGTAAAAATGATTAACATCATAGCTTATATAATTGCTCTTAAAACAACTTGATTAAGCCGAATTATAAAAAGAGGGAAAATGGTTATGTTTGCAAACGAAATTGAATAGGAATTTACTTCTTAAATGTGGAGATGAATATATTTAATCAGGCAAATAAATTTTGGAAAGATGTATTTCATGCCTGTTATACCTTATCTAAAAATGTCAAGAAAATGTTGATGATGAAAAGTCTATTGTGGTTTAACAGCAAAATAAAAATGAACAGAAAAACTGTTTTCTTTAAGAAATGATTTCCAAAAGGCATGGTTGACATTAAAGATATTGTAAAAGAAAATGATATTTTCTATTCCTTTCATGAATGTAATAAAAAGTTTGAAATTTAAACAAATACTTTTACAGTACAGTAGCTTAATTTCAGCTGTGAGATCAGGGTTAAAAAGTTGTTTTGGTCCAAATACGAAAAACATTGACAGGGCCATGGCAACCATCAAAGTTTAAAATTTGTTTTCAGTCTTAAAAGGGATCAAAAGCAATGTATCAAATTTTTACAAGAAATAAAAATATACCTATTACACAAGCAAAATGGAACAATATTTTTGGAATATTACAAGAATTGAATCCTGGATGTCTCTAACCACACCATATTTTGTGAACGGAGTGATTTAGTTGGCTAGTATTGCATTTTTAAGATATCAATAAAAGTTTGATTTAGTATTTTAAAGTACTTGTATACAATAATGTTTTATTTTGACAGCGGAATTGTCCCGACAGCAGATGAAACAATACGAGAAAAGTTCTAATATTGTCCTTGATCTTTAGACAGATGTAGCGGCCACATTGTGGACATGCTGTAATTTTAACGTGGGTTTTACATTCTAAGCGTCCTATAACAATTCACCTTATTTTTTTTTCAAAAGGAAGCGTCATTGACATCAGGTCCACCAGAGAAAATGCAACAAGACGATACCTCCACCAATCGATGTTTTGGAGCAAAAGACTTCGGTTGATCACGAATCAGTTAATCTGTGTTAGATCATATCTAACCACACATGTCGAACATAACGTTGTAACCGTCTAGATAGATCACTCTAATCATCAGTTGATTTGAAAACCAAGTAAAATATTTGTATCGGTATCATATGGGCAGCGACAGCTTTCGGTCCAAAGTCACCAAATTTACTCAATACCCAAGCTCAACTTTTATTTCATTATTTTGACTATATAACTGTTTGTAAAACTTTTGAGTGATAAGCAAATATATTACTATTTTTCATCATTCATATTCATACAAGTTTTATGTGACACTTATGATTTTCCTGTAAAAATGAATTAATACGTTAAGTGCTGTACTAAAAATTTAAAAATATTTTAGAAGTTTTCTTTAAATGTGCTTTACTTTCGATCACTATTTACAATTGTATGCCGTCAATAGATGAATAGAGAATAAATGGGTGGGTGGGTGTTTTTACCTTAAAATCATGAAAGGTAGGTAAGCTGGAGTTTTGTATAAATTTGGTGATTTCGGGCCGAGATGTCGTGGTGCATGCAAATATCGCCAGTTGGCTTGGGGAACAAACAGTATAAATCCTGTTCTAAGACGTAACCTTACGATTCGTCACAATGAAAATGTATGACATCTGATAATGAGACGCAGTGCTCCATTTCACTTGAGGAATGATTCTATAACATTTTGTTGCTTTGTTTCGGTTGCATACATGTCTCCAAATTACAAACCCTACAATTTACATTCTTTCCGACACCGATTATTGTTTTAATCTCAGGCTTGCCAACGCACTCTGTAAAGGAGAAAAATACTTGTCCCGGACAAAGGTCCATCATGTAACTAATGTCAACATCTTCTGTGTAGAAAACTTCTACTGTAACCTCAGCATTTACAGTACAATGATCTGCTAATGGTGATTTGACAAGAAAAGGATTGAATCGTGGATTCAGCTGAAGAAGTCTTTCACGACAAAATAAATCACTTTCACTGCCCGCTATTGTAAGCACGAGCGTCACATGATGATTTAGATAATGACAGTAAAAGTCTGCAAAGTACAAATTTGTCGTTTCATTCATCATTAGGCTAACGGGTATATGTAATCTCTGTTTACCGTAAAAAGAAAATGGCGGTAGTGCGTAAGACACAGGGTGTACTTGTGTACTGAAAAAAAGACCATGAATGTTTCTGTTTAATGTTGATGCTTGATCGCCTCCGAAATTTTTTATATATTTTGCCATCACTCCTTTGTTGACACACATGGCCTGGTGAAAGTAAGCCTTTGATTTATTTCTGTAGAAATATTTCGCTTCAGTGGTCTTCATTGACTTACTGCAGGTAAATCTGTTAGCTTTGTTGTAAAGTTCTAGTATTTCATTTTGAGTCATATCTGTAAAATAAGAAGTACCAGTATAAAATGTATATATATATTCTAGAATTTATAAACCTGAACTTTTAAATATATATGTATCTTTACTCCTATAAATATATATTTATCTTTACTCCTTACCGAGATATTGACAGCCGTTAAGGAGAAACTTCAACAATACTGTACAGTTGCTTATTCCAGGAGCGGTGTAAATCAGATGTGGATACTTAAAAATTCTAAACAGCTTTTAGAAAATTTGAAGGCACACAATTTTTTTTCTCGAATTCACAGCATCAAAACTTATGACTTCTCTACTCTTTACACTACTATTCCACATGAAAAATTGAAAGAAAGACTTTTCAGCATCATAGACAACTGCTTTTTCACTAAAGGTGGTACCCGAAAATTTAAATATCTAGTGATCGGCTATCATGATACTTATTTTGTCAAACACCACTCTGATTCTACACATAAATATACTGCAGTTGATATAAAAAACATGCTGGAATTTCTAATAGACAATATATTTGTAATGTTCGGAGACGTGGTCTTTCAACAAACTGTCGGCATTCCCATGGGAACCAATTGTGCTCCTTTATTGGCCGACCTGTTCCTTTATTCATACGAAGCAGACTTCATTCAGAAACTGCTGAATCAAAAGAAGAAAAAGCTAGCGGTGTCTTTTAATTTGACATTTAGATATATCGACGACGTTTTGTCAATTAATAATGACAATTTTTCATACATATGTCAATGCGATATATCCCAGCGAACTAGAAATTAAAGATACAACAGAATCAAGCACACACGCTTCATACTTAGACATTTTACTTAATATAAACACAGACGGGAAATTAACAACGAAGCTATACGATAAACGAGACGATTTCGGCTTTCCCCCATCGTAAATTTTCCACATTTAAGTAGTAATATACCTCAGTCACCTGCATATGGAGTTTATATTTCACAAATGATCCGATATGCAAGGGCGTGCACAACATATGAAGATTTCATATACAGAGGTAAACTACTCACTGACAAATTATTGACACAGGGATATCGAAAACCGCGTTTAATGTCAACGTTCCGCAAGTTTTACGGTCGGTATAATAGTCTCGTTTGCGACTACTCTGTTTCACTAAGTGAAATGTTGAGTTGCCTTTTCGTTGGCGGTTGTTGAGACGTTTGTACCAATTGTGACGAGGATACACTCCTCATGTGTTTCACTGGACTTGACTGTGGACTCACGGCGGGTGTGACCGGTCGACAGGGGATGCTTACTCCTCCATGACACCTGATCCCACCTCTTGGTTTCCAGAGGTCCGTGTTTGTCCATTTTTTATCGGATTTGTATCTATGTCCTGGACATTCTATTGATTTACACTTTGGTATCTGAGGTTCTTATATTTTATTGGATTATAGTATACTCAATTCTTCATGGCCCTAATGAATTATTTTAAAACTTTGTTTTACCTCGAAACATTGGTAGATTTCCATGATTTTTTCTTATCATTTTGTAATAACTTCCGCAACATCAAGCAATGAGAATGTTTTGCAAAGTATTTCATTAGTATGTAGGGCCTGTATCAAACAAGTTAAACAAATAATGAAATAAATACTCACAACTCCTGAAAGAAACGATCGAAGATGATTCCATCATAAATGAATTGGAACAGGTTTTGACGCCCAACAAAACCAACAGTTCGTGGTCAACTGCTGGTTGAAGTTGAAACGGAATTGTGAAAGATTCTTTATTTCCGGAATGAATGAAAATAAACAGCTTATTCGCATGTTTATTTATCAGAAATATGACGAAGGCCTCACTGCGTGATTTTATCTTACGCAACCCCGTGACGTCATACCAAGATGGAGGAGTATGTTTTGCGTCAATTCCACTTATTTTGCCCTGAAATGAAATTTTACAGTTTCTTACGCATTTGCAATGAGAATATTAAAATACTATTATCAGTTTATATTTCGTTTGTAACATATCTCGTACTTAAATTTTGATGATGACGCAATGCCATAATAGATGGAATGAAAAAGAAATTATAATTGCATTGCAATTTTATACATGCACTTAATCCAACATAAACACAATTTTCATGAACATTCGTTTTTTATTCGTATTTTTGTACTGTTAGACCGTAAGATTTACGTACTTCCACGAACGAAGAGTAGCTCTTGGGTGAATACAAAAACGAACGAGCAAGTAGAAGATGTAATCTCATATGTGGACTGTATTGTACGTTTGCTACAAATAACAATGATATTTTAATACAAAAAAAAAAAAAAAAAAAAAAAAAAAAAAAAAAAAAAAAAAAAAAAAAAAAAAACCCCTACCCCCAAAACAAACCAACCAAACAAAAAGCATATTTTTTCGTATACACAAAACAATGATAGCTCTCTCTCTCTCTCTCTCTCTCTCTCTCTCTCTCTCTCTCTCTCTCTCTCTCTCTCTCTCTCTCTCTCCATTTCAATAAAACATAATAGAAAACAATTTTAATTATTATTCTGATAAAATTGAATATTTTCATTCTTTGTTCACACTTATATCAATGAAAATGTTATCAGTAACTAGTATTTATCGATATTATAGACATATGCGATATGCGTGTGATTTGAGTGTTTCTGAAAGTTTATTCTTTTTGAATATTTATGCATTTGATTTACACGTGTTTGATACAATACAATAGAATTAGATAAAACGTCCTACGTATTGGAAGAAAATCCGTGGTACAACCAGAGAGAACGGTGTACTGAAATCCATTTCCGGACCATAGTCCATATGCAGATATATGACAATCTGTCATTTCCACTGGGAATGTGGGATGGACAGGGAGCATGAAGTTATACACAGTCTGTGCTGAATTCAAAAATGAAAGGAAGATTTTGCCTGTTTTTGGATGATTTATCAGTAGTAATATCGTATCGGTTGTTGTTGGTTTACTATCTGTCCATGTAATGTTGATAGTATATGACTTTGTTCTGATTTCGTTCCAAAACTGGACTTGGATACTCCTTAGTGTCTGAAATGTAATTTTAATAAATAATGATTTTTATCATTTTTTTTCTATCATTGTCTATTCTAGGGCATTTGGCTGCTAAATACATTTAAAAACTATTACAATATACATGTGTATATACATTCTATGACGTTTTTCTTTTTCGTTTGTTTAAATGTTATTATATATTTGCTCTGACCTGGAAACGTCAGCTAATTTGGAATTTTAGAAAACCTATTCTATGATTCCACGCTAATGCAATGGCATAAGGCGTGACGCCTTCCTGAAGGCACAGCTGTTTCTCTCGTTACTCGCATTAATTAAACAAAAAACTGGGTTTAACTTATAAAAACTAAGTTTATATGGTTAAAAACTAGATTTAACTCAAACTGTGATTTTTGTGTGCTTTATCTGTTAAACCTAATGTTTTCAGTTAACTCAAGAAAACCTTTGTTAAACTTAGAAAAACTACATTTAACTTCACCTGAATCATATTCATTAGTATCATGTGATTTTGGCGCAGTTAAACCTAATTCTTCTCAGTTAAAGTGAGTTCTTGTTTAACCTAGTTTTTCTCAGTTACCCACATTACTCACATTGATTTAACTTATTTATGTGATATTGGCATGACAAACAGTTTTATAATCGTATACCCTTGTTTAAGATAACATATTGTCACTTTTTGTTATTTAACTTAAATATCGAAAATGGAAGTAAAATATTACCAGTTGTATTCTGTAAATTCTAAACTTCTCAAAAGCTGTGATATTCATTTTCACAGTGGGCATTTCTTTGACGGATTTGGGAGTACATTTATTTTTAACATTTGGTCTTTTTCTTTCGGATATATTCATTTATTGATAGAAACGATCTTGAGTATTTCTTTTGATTTATAACTTTGGTGTTGTTTATAATATTGATTATCATTCCTCCATGGCACCTGATCCTTGGTTTCCAGAGGTCCGCGTTTATCAGTTTTTACCGGATTTGTATCTATGTCCTGGGCATTCTATTGATTTATACTTTGGTATCTGAGATTTTTTTTAAATTTGTGCTCGATACTCTTTTGAAACAAGAAAGAGCATTTGCATATCATAAGACGATTTACTAGACAAAATCTATTTCAAACTACATTGTAATTTCATGAAAATCAATTATTTTACTGTTTACAAATTCAATAGATCTAATCGATTTATCTACGAAAATCAAACACAGAGCAAAGGAATACCAAGGCGCAACCTACCTCGACATCTACCAGTTGATAATATCTATGTCACGCCAATAAGACAGTATTACATGCGATAGTACATATTATAATATATCATTGTTAGTGATGTACACCTGTGTCTATACCACGTTATGTCGGTTGACGATACATATGCATATCTGTGTATACTTGTATACGCGTGTTTGTTGTATAACACGTTATGTCGGTTGACGATACATATGTATATCTGTGTATACGTGTATACGCGTGTCTGTTGTATAACACGTTATGTCGGTTGACGATACATATGCATAACTGTGTATACGTGTATACGCGTGTCTGTTGTATAACACGTTATGTCGGTTGACGATACATATGTATATCTATGTATACTTGTATACGCGTGTCTGTTGTATAACACGTTATGTCGGCTGACGATACATATGCATATCTGTGTATACGTGTATACGCGTGTCTGTTGTATAACACGTTATGGCGGTTGACGGTACATATGTGTGTCTATAATACGTAATGGCTGTTGATCTGTTGATACATATATGTGTCAGTTCTATAATACATAATGGCTGTTAATGTCTGTTTCTGTAACACGTTATGTCGGTGGACGATGTACACGCGTGTCTGTTCTATGATACGTTATGACGGTTGACTATGTACACACGTGTCTGTTCTATGACAAGTTATGGCGGTTGACGATGAATATAACACGTTATGGCGGTTGCCGATGAATATAACACGTTATAGCAGTTGACGATGTATATAACACGTTATGGCAGTTGAGATGAATATAACACGTTATAGCAGTTGACGATGTATATAACACGTTATAGCAGTTGGCGATGTATATAACATGTTATGGCAGTTGACGATGAATATAACACGTTATAGCAGTTGACGATGTATATAATATGTGATGGCAGTTGACGATTGATATAACGCGTTATTGCAGTTGACGATGAATATAACACATTGTGGCAGTTGACGATGTATATAGCACGTTATAGCAGTTGACGATGTATATAACACGTAATGGCGGTTGACGATGTACATTCCTGTCTGTTCTGTAACACGTTGTGAAGATATATTGTGTCTAGACCTAACAATAATACACACACGTCCCTTATCTTACCATTTTCCCTTCTGTTGTATATTTTATCGCTTAATTGTATATCCATGTGTCTGTCTATGTCTGTCTATAACGCCGCATTGCTGTTGCTTACATACGCTTTATAAGACGGTATGACTTTTGATGATATGCATTTCCTCTCTATATCACGATAAGACTTGATGACATACATATGTCCACTCTAAAACGTCGCATGGCTGTTGATGACATACACGTGCCCGCTTTAAAAGACGATATGACTGTTGATGATATACATGTGTCCACTCTATATCACGGTATAACTTGATGACATACATATGTCCACTCTAAAACGCCGCATGGTTGTTGATGACATACATGTGCCCGCTTTATAAGACGATATGACTGTTGATGATATACATGTGTCCACTCTATATCACGGTATGACTGTTGATGATATACATGTGTCCACTCTATATCACGGTATGACTGTTGATGATATACATGTGTCCACTCTATATCACGGTATGACTGTTGATGATATACATGTGTCCACTCTATATCACGGTATGACTGTTGATGATATACATGTGTCCACTCTATATCACGGTATGACTGTTGATGATATACATGTGTCCACTCTATATCACGGTATGACTGTTGATGATATACATGTGTCCACTCTATATCACGGCATGACTGATTACGTACACGGCTGCCCGTTGTATATAGTGTTATAGTGATATATACAGGTACATATACCAGTTCTACATCAGTATATTTAAAGGTCAATGAATACTCACAAAAAGATAATTCAGGCAGCATGACTTCCTATTTAAATCAATTCCTACTGTACACAAGTCAAACTTGTGTAATGATATTCATCTGAATTCACTAAGTGCGTGTATACCAAGGGATACTTACATATACCTGGAACAACGCCATTGTAGATGGACCACGGTCTCCTTGCTGTCAAGCATGTGACATTGAAATGAAATTTATTGCTAGTTTCATATCTAGTTCTCAGTAAATGACAAAGCGGAAGTAAAACGTACTATTTAAATACTCAAGCACTACTTCATAGACAAAATATCAATACCGAGACTTTTTTTACCTGGCTGAACATTTTTAGAAAACAATAAAGGTGAAGCATATCCGATGCGTTAAGATTTTCTATTCTACTTACCATATAGACGACGGTTTGGTAACTCTGATTCTAATATACATGTATACAGAGAGAGAGAGAGAGAGAGAGAGAGAGAGAGAGAGAGAGAGAGAGAGAGAGAGAGAGAGAGAGAGAGAGAGAGAGAGAGAGAGAGAGAGAGAGAGAGAGAGAGGCAGGTATTTTGAAAATAACCAGCCGAAATTATATCAGTGATATTGTGATAGTCATATTACCTGGCAGTTAAAAGTTTCGTGAACCTTTCTTGATCTGTACGAGTTTTAAATTTTAGGTAATAAATCATAACGGCATTAAAATTACACCGACAAGAGTAATCGTTTCTACTTGTTGGTAATAAAACGCATTTCTCGAGATACCTGTCATAACCGAAAAGTGAGTAAAATCAACCATATGATAATCAAAAGGTTATTCCGCCCCGCCAAATTATATGAATAGGAAAGTATTTTGGCACGCTAAAATCACATTAATGAGTTAAACCTAGTTTTTCTCAGATAAAGTTAGTTTTTCTAAGTTAAAGTTAGTTTTTCTAAGTTAAACCTAGTTTTCCAGTTAAATCTAGGTTTTCTCCAGTTAATGTGGGTTACGAGTTAAACCTAATTATTCTCCAGTTAATCCTGATTTTTCTCATAACCAAATTAAATGGAGAAACACAAAGTTTAACTGAGAAAAAGTAGGTTTAAATGCGCAAAATACTCTTTAATATTAATGTGGCGCAGTAAAACATAGTTTTTCTCAGTTAAACCTAGTTTTTCTCCAGTTAATGTGGGTTACTGGAGAAAGACTGGGTTTAACCGAGAAACATTAGGTTTAACTCATCAATGTGATTTTGGCGTGCCATAAAGTACTATACACAAATACTCGGCGGAAACCTGACATATATAATCTAAACACTTTCAGATTCCAAATTTATTAATTTGTTTATTCACAAATTATTAAGAAATCGTTCATATTAAAAGTGGATTATAAAAATCATAGCACTTAGGAACAACGATTTATTCAATTCTCTGAAATATTGAAATTGATTGTGGAATCGCCCACTTCCGTTTGTTGCACATTCACATTGTCATAATGCTATTGCATTGTTATATGTGCATGCATAAGAACAGTGATCTTTGTGATTTTATAATTATTTAACATTTTCAATGAATAACTGATATTTAAAAATAACAAAATTGTTTTGTCACAATATCATGCTATACTGTGGAAATTTAAAATGTTACGTATAATATAGTTTTATAACAACTTTTCAAACTTTTCAAAAATCTGCTGAACAAAACTCAACAATTTGGAACCTTCATATCTGTTCTTGAAGAAACTACCCCGTTGTACTTTAATAATGATCACGTAATGATTACAGTAGGAGTTGAGTATTATGTTATCTGTGTACTGATGTATCTGTAAAATGATTTGAAGTTCCTGTATTTACTGGAATTATAATTCACCGGAAGTTCTCCGTCGAATTGATTTCTTTTCGTTCGTATGGATGGTAGTCGCCGTAAATGGGTTGTTTTGCTTGCTTCAATCTCTGTAATAAATATGATACTCATTAAATTTCATGTATTTCGTGAATCCGACGAATGCTACTAGTTGGATTGAAATAGATCAAGGGTTAACATCTACTTTGACATGAATATAAAAAAGTAAAGACACCAAAAAATTACCAGTACACAAGGCCATATGGAGACTAAACAAATATTATGATGAATATCAATATTGACCATTGGTGATCATTTGAAAATAAGAATCCGCACACGTAGGCTAATATTTTGGTAGATATTGAATATTTGATATTACTACTAGAACTTGTAATGTATTGACCGCTTGCATTGGTGTAGGGGTGGAATATAAGATTTGCAATCGGAATTGAATTAATTATATTGAATTTTAAATTTTGTATACGCCACACTCAAACAAACAATTTTTCAGCTACGAGGTGCGGCCAGTTTTTAATGGTGACGGAAAGAAACCGGTTACAATGTACCTGGTAAGAGACCAGCTCAGACCCACCACTGCACCAAACTGAACTGAACAGAAGTGAGAACAAAGCGCAATGCACTTAGGACTCGACCACGGATGCCCCCGCAATCGGAAGGCTCTGGGTGCGATTTCGGGCACCGATTAATACCTCAGACGTAAAAAAGATAGTAACCCTTCCTTCCCCTAGGCATAAGAAGTGAAAATCAAAAACTTTTGAATTAGACTTAAAACCGAGGTAATACGTAAAAATCTTAACTTCCATAGCACAGGTCAAAATTTGTGAAAAAAATTGGCTGGATGTAAAACTCAAATAAAACAAACAAACAAACAAACCTGAATAGGTGTTCCTTGACTTCTACCTAGTTGATATACAAATACTGCGGGTACACATAAAATTGGCATTGCTGACATACAAATTCCAATTGACTGTGCCCATGACGGATACTGATATGTCTTGTTAAATGTAAGCGGCGTGAATTTAATTGCTTGGAACAGGAATATTGCCTATAATGAAAACAGAGCTGTATTACCTTCAACAAAGCAATAGCAAACTTGAACAAAATGATAATGTGCAAGTATTCATTAGGAATAGATATGATGCTCGATGTTTCACAAAATTCAACGCTATGAATTTCCTGAATATCCCAAGGTTGAATATATATGCGTTACTACAAGTCAAATACGGATAAAACTGAAGTGTGAAATATTCTAATTTAGAGCACTCTCGAGTTGGATCACGTTGTATTCTGTACTCTCATGGAGAAAAGGAGAAATATTTTTAAAATCGTAGATCCCGATACGTGGCATGACAGTGAAATTATACTACTATGATAAAATATATCTAACCTGGCGGAGTGGAGTCTGGTGAACCTTTTCTTGACCAGGATGGGTTGAAATTTTAGGGGATAAATCATGACATAAAATTACACTGGCTAGAGTAAACGTTCCTACTTGTCACCAATCATAAATCAAGTGAGGAAGCGTGCAGTTTGTCACAACCCAAATATCAGTAGAATCATCCCTACGATAATCAAATTGCTACTACACTTCGCCAAGCTAGGTGAATTGGACAATACTTCTGTTAAAGGTTTATGGTTTGTATATCTTTCTTACAGCAAATGCTTTAGAAGCACTAACCATTTTCAATACTGCTTAATAGTATTGTTGAAATTGTTGACAATTTTTTATAAAACTTTTTAATTTCTTAGTCCATCATCTTGTCACAACATACTTAACAAAGAACAAAGAATAACAAAGAAAAATTGATATTTGTAACTGGCTAAAACTTGAAGTATAAACAATATAAAAGTGACAGATACCAAAGTATTAATCTTCAGGATGTCCAGCATACAATATACAAGTCTAGTGAACATGAAACAAACACGGACCGCTGGAAATCCAGAGGTGGGATCAGGTGACATGGGAAGTAAACATCCCTGTTGACCACTCACACCTGCCGTTAGTCCAGTCAAATTAAAATGAAATAAGTGTGAGGAATAAATCCTTGTTACAATTGGTACAAAACCCAACACATTGTATGTTTTGGAAAAAAACAATCAAAATGACATTCTTACCATAGTTATTGCGGGAGTGACAAATTTCCAACAAATCTTAAACCAGGTGTGTATTCTGTACCCAATCATGTACTGTATATCGTCATAAAATTTGTCACAGCCTGTTGAGAGACAAACATAAAAAATGGCATGCTACAATACAAGGAAACAAGCAATACAGTGAGGAAAACAGTTTAATTACAATATTACACAATTACAAAAAACCTTTTATTTTGTGTACTATTATTTGAAATGTAACAATGTAAGTGCAGAAAATATGAATACAATACATTTTTATATTGTATATAAGACTCCTTTGGGACACAATAAAACCCGACATTAATGGGAAGTGGTCTTTATATAGTGGTTGATTTGGACACAAATAATACAAATGGGGACAGCAAAAAAAAAAAAAAAAAAAAAAAAAAAAAAAAAAAACAAAACCCCAAATAACCAAACAAACAAAAAAAAAAAAAAAAAAAGAAAAAAGAAAGCGGTCTTTATGACCAGGTAGTCTTTATACATAGATGGTAGCTAAAGCAGGTTTTAATGTATACGTCTAAATATGTTATTATCAGCATTTTTATCCACCTGTTGTTCTAAAGACTGGGTATATAGTGTTTGAACTATCTATTTAAGTGTTTGTCTGCCCAACTTCCTTTTTTCTTCATCTTTTTTGGTCTATACGTCATAGATATTACAATAATTCCTGATTAAAGTTATCTAAATATTCTTTAATTAACAAAAGTATGTAATAACCATATAAGTTAGCGAGGATTTAATTTTGGCATTTTAGCGAGGATGCTGATATCTCTAAAATACAACATCGCTAACACATTATTCCTCTTCATGGGAAGAGTTATCTGTGACTGTGACAAAGGCTTACTCCTCCATGGCACCTGATCCCACCTCTTGGTTTCCAGAGGTCCGTGTTTGTCCATTTTTACCAGATTTGTGTCTATATCCTGGACATCCTAAATATTTATACTTTGGTATCTGAGATATTTTATATTTTAATTACATAATCGCTAAAATTATTTCTTTCTAAAATTATATGACATACTTTTAGGACAAAACACTAAGTTTGCACCTCGCTAAAATTTCCACTTGTACCGTATTTCAAGGTCGTTGTATGGATTTAGTTTAATTATAGTCCTGGCTATATGTCAATAATATTGCAATAGATCAAACATATTCTGTACTCCGCCATTCTTAAATTCATTTCATTTCATTAATATAATACGACTATTGAGGCCCATTGGTTGATGAAAATTTCGAAGTAAAGAGGAGACAATGGGTGGGGTATTCGACGTCATCTTTTATGACGAGTATTGACATTAAATCATTCTCAGTGTATAAAAGTCTTTAATCAACAATGATTTAACATTATGTTTGTTTATTTAATGTTGGTTGATGGATTTACTCTACGACTTTGTAATGTTTGGAGATATCACCAATTGCGAGTGAAGTGTCAGAGTACAATCATAGCTTGAACCCACGAGAAGATCTCGGATCTGCTGTATCTACTGACTGGGTTCTTTCCAGTTGGACGTTTGTCCAGCAGTACAGCCACTATGCAAGTCCGAAGACGCAACTCACTGGGAAAAAAAACCACACACCCTCGTCTATCATCTTATGCCCGATTTCGAACCCTGCTTGAACTGAAGGTTACTTGAAAAGCCCTAATATAATACTTTAGTTAACTATAATATCTATACTAAACTACAGAAAATAAAGGTTTAAATGGCGGAAATAAAATTATAGATACTATAGAGAAAAATAAACTCTGTTTACTATAGTAACACGTTGAATTCACTATAGTTAAAACATTGATTTAATTTAGAAAAAATATTTGATTTTTTGAACGAACATGAGTTTTCATATGCATTAAAAGTTATATGGAAACATATTAAAACTTATGTGGCTCACACACGTGCATTCCAATATATACAGTGACCTTTTAACCAGTAAAACGGAGTTTCTGAAATAAGTGGTTAATTGATAAAACAGCTAAAATCGAAATTAAGATTCACTTACCATATACCCATGCGACTACGAAGGCTTCACAGAAACAAAGACACAGTGCAACCACACCGGTGAAAGAGTAGTAATCAAACAGCTGAAAAACGTACATCCCTCCCTGAAAAGAAACAAAATAAAGAACGTTAAACAAACAGTTTATAAACACCAGTTAACAGGTGTAAAATACTGAGTAAAACTTTAACAAATTTCATAAAGAAGAATCGCGGTTTTTTTTAGGAATCCGATTACTGTGTGTGGAAAAGGATTTAATATCGTAACTGGAAACCAAATAAATACTTATATATATTACTTTCATGAAGAGTCCAGTAGAATACGACAAATTGTATAGATTTAACAACGGTCTCTACATGTCGAAAAAATAGACCATTTTCAAATTGTCTTGTTACGTCACAATTTGTGAGAATAGAGTGCGGTTTCATAGAGCAAAGCAGGGCATCACCATATAGCAGTTTATCGACTCTATGATAAGGGGTATTAATATCGTGAAGTAATAGATGCAAGGTTTTTAAATTTGAATACAGGAAAGTGATGCCACTTTGCATATTTACAAGAGAGATGATTAAAATTAATTCCTGAAGTGAAATGAAATAATGCCGAATATCGTCAATGAAAATATTACATAAGATGAATCGAACTTGCCAAACTTTCAGATGACGTCATGTACTCGAAGTACAAATTATTGTGACGAAACTGAACGGAATCGGACAACTCGAAAATGTCTATTGCATTCATTCCGGAACATACTCGGTTGATATGATATAGCACAATTACATTACAACTCTTACCTTTGTAACCATTGACAATCCAACTAGGAACGACAATACACAGTAAGCCAAGGTGAAAAGCATTCTCCCTCTCTTGTTGTAAAGTTGTTTTGGAAATAAATCGATGACATGGGTTATGAGAGCCTCCACCGCTACAAACTGAAATCATAATGTATGTCATCAGTTACTCGGTAACCTAAATTACAACACCAAAATCGACATAAAACAAACGTTTATATAAACAGATGTCTTGAGAAGTGCGATATTTCAAATACTAACTGGGCCCTCCTAGAGTATCGCGCTTTGAACCATGAAGTCTGGTCAGTACAGGGTCAAGCCCCGATTGAAACTAACCTGATTTTTGTGAGAAAGCTTGTCAGTTTACTTGCGGGAGGTCGGTGGTCGCTTCCCGGGTACATTGTAAACGGGTTCTCTCCCCCGCCATTAAAACTGGCCGCCCACATATACTAGTAACTGAAACATTGTTGAGTGCACGTGGCGGAAAACAATATTCAAAATCAAATTCAAATCTTCCTAGCAGCGGATGTGGAGTAGTCATTGGATTTGACATTTACATTTTTGGATGATTCATATAACAAGGTGATTGAGGTTTTGTTCATCATCTGTTCAGTCAAAATGACGGCAATGAAAAATCAGTCAATGGGAAATGTTATCATTTTGTCGTCAAAACTTATGGGACAGGAGTTAAGTGAAAGTCTATACGTAGGTCTTCTTGTCATAAATCATACCTAAACACTGCGCGTTTGCACATTACGGGACCTGCACTGATTATGTAGGAGCATTACCGCTCTCCACGAATCTTTTCACCTGGATATCTTATCGGGATGTCCTTACATTAATACTGATCGCCACCATATAACACCATGTTCTCGATCAGTGGCAAAGGGATGTAGTTGTATAAACGTTCGAGTTCAGAGACGACTGGCAAAAGATCATGACAGATGAATAACATGTATTATTTGCTATCCAATAACGGTATATTTGGCCACATAACATCAATTGAATAAACAACAAACGATTTTTGCCAATTTCTCAATTAAATGATAGATTACCAACTTGTGGTAGCTATTAGAATCAAGACCGAATCAAACCGGATTATTTTTATTTGAAACATATACACATGTAACAGTATTGTATAATTTAGCAATAGATAGTGATTTTAAGGAGCTTACCTCACTGTCCAACCCAACAAGGAATAACATTAAGAAAAATAGACAAGACCACAATGGTGGCAATGGCATAAATGTCACAGCTTTTGGATAGGCAATGAAAACCAGTCCTGGACCTGTAAAAATGAATATAAGATCATGAACATATGAACAAATGTGTTGGTTATAACCATATATAATTATACCGGTATTGTACTGAAAGCAAAAACAACAGATGTGCGTCACCAGTCGCGCTCACTCGAAAAGGACGTGATTATGGTACAGTATTTGTCTATTCAGGATATTCAGACAACATCACATTATAGAAGCAAAATGAAATACTGTAGTGATCAAATATGTTTTCAATGAATGGTAATATCCTGACAAATGAATGGACATGATAAAATGATATTATTTGAATATCTTGTTGATAACTCTATATCTATGTCATTTCCCCTTGGGATCGTTATGCCTGAATTGGATTATACCTGACTCTGCCACAACGGAAATGTCCACATTCTGTTTAACGGACATGAATCCGAGAATTGAAAAGACGACAAATCCACCAAGTATACTTGTGCCACTGTTGATACAGGAGATAATCAGGACATCCCTGAAACGTAAAACAATCATGATAAAGTAATATAAAACATCTTAGCTTATCGACTTAAACTGTTTAATTTTAATGCCATTATCACTTCTGATGTTAAACATGTGTTTAGCTCAATAGATGACGACTCGTTCATTATCGCAGGATTCTTGTTCCCGTTGGAAAGTAAGATGGATAAGTAAGAAAGTTTGTCTTTTTGATTGCATAAGACCGGTGGTATTTTTTTTCTCGGGAATACTTATAACAGATATTCACCTGCCCATTAATACTGACTGCATAAGGCCGGTAGTTTTTCTTCGGGTACACTGTTGACAAATATTCACCTGCCCATTATTACAGGCTGAATAAGACCGGTAGTTTTTTTCCTGGTACACTGTTAGCAAATATTCACCTGCCCATTATTACAGGCTGCCGTTAAAACTTAAATTAATGATGTGTATCTAAAAAAAAATAAATGACTAAAACAAGGTGTTTGCTGAACACAAATGGCCCATGTTTTGCCTACTTCCAAGAGTAACACTGAGTCTACATATATATATGAAGTTTGATATCAATCCAGACGTAGTTAATTTTCGTTCACATTTTCATATTTTGACACCTGGTCTTATCCCGTTTGGGAATCGCAATTGTTCTTCATGTTGAGACCATTTACACATCTAATTCTTTGTGTTATAATGGACTTTAGTTTTGATTATCGATTGGTACTTTTTCAGTTTTACTTTTCTCGAGAACTACACATTATTCCATTCTCTTCAGTTTTGTCTGATACGACTGCTTTGTTCGATTAAAAGTAGAAGTCCTTGACAAACAGAAATATCTATAATACACAAAGTACGTATGTATGGGAATTAAAGAAATACAGAAATTGATTAAACAGTGGAACACTTTCATTATACTTATAGTGCTGATGTGTATTATTTTATGCTGTGTCAAACGTTGCAATATTCGATCATTTTATATTAAATTTCGATATTTTATATTTGTATTCAATAATTGTAAATATATGTGCAACATTATATATTTGCATACAATTATTGTAAATACATGAATATCTGCAAAAAATATAAAACATTGCAAAGACGATATATATATATATATATATATATATATATATATATATATATATATATATATATATATATATATATATATATATATATATATATATATATATATATATATATATATTCCGAATCAACTTACTTATAAAAGTTATGATGGAACTTGTTGTAACTTCCAAGAGCTATCATGGCGCCCATGACAATGGCGTAGGAATAAAATACTTGCGTTCCTCCTTCTACCCACACCTGATTTATTAAAAGGTGAAATGGTAAATATTATACATACTCATATACCTGCATTTTAATAAAATAAACTGCTGGAATTATTAAAACCATCGATTACTTGTATTCATAGGCATACGTGTATATACTGAATTAAGTGATCACCCAAGGCAAATCAAGAACTCTTAATTGAGGATTTGCTGATTTTCAAATTATAATGTATGCAAACACGCATTTATAAATTGTACAAAAATATACCTGTGGATCTTGAAGTCTGTTGAAATCCGGTTTCAGATAATATAATATCCCTATCCATGCGCCCTCTAGCGTCAATCCTCGGATGAGTAATATGAGAATCATCACATATGGGAATGTAGCAGTGAAATAAACCACCTGTACCAATACAGAATGTACGATATTTATTTCATGACACACTCATCACATATCACGTTGTACATACAGTGATTTTACACTCAGGGTTTAAAAGGGTTTATACTATTTTCTGGCTAGGATAGTACTACAATATTTACTGGGAATAAAATAATATAATCGTAAACAGAAAAAAAATTCATTATGTATACAAAAATGATCACGTAAAATATATTTTGCTGAAACGTGAATAATCTAGAGGTCGAAAAATACATCATGAAGTGCTGAACTATAGATATATAAAACAATGGTGTTACCCGTGAAAAGATATGTCAAAATTTGATTAACATGACTAGAACAAAAATATTACGACAGATGAAACATATAACCAGTAATTAATTGACTTACCTTTCCTGTCCATTTCACACCTCTCCAAATACAAAAGTATACAACTATCCATACAAACAGTAGACAAAGTGCTAGTTCCCAAATTACACCTCCACTCTCGCCTATTCCGTCTGATATCTGAAGAACTTTTTTCCTGTAAATATTAAGAATACGTAACAAATCTGAAATGCAGAACTGCAAAATAAACGTAGATAAATATTACAATGACATCTATAGATAATGATATCTTTTTCGTTTGCATGGTGAATGTTTCAGCAGTTAATATGAACTTCCCCGAGTTCGAATTCGCTAAGATGAAGTATTGGAATTGAATCGGTTTCAATTTCATCCTAAGGTCTCCAAGATCGAATAGATAGAGTATCGCAATGTAAAGAACGACGCCCTCTCACCACTAAGCATGAATTCGAATCCAATTGAAAAGAACGGTAAGTATGTGGGAGTCTATCATTTAACGCCTTCGAGACAGTGGGATTTTTCTCTTCAAATGACATGACACCACAATCACACACACACACACACACACACACACACACACACACACACACACACACACACACACCACACAAACACACACACATACACTCACACCAGACACATACACACATACACACACACAAAACAAAATTAATGCTAAAATATATTTGAGTGGATGACGAATCTTTCTGACGATTCCAACTTGTTGAATCTATAATTAGATTTCTTGTAATCATAAATTGTGAAAAAGGAAAAAAATTCTAATTTTACTTACTCCCAAAATTCTACTGTTGGATCAACTGTTGATAAATTGGAAAAGGAACAATTTTGTATTTGATCTGAGTTGTTGAATGAAAACTGTGCAGTAGTATGGTTCATCATATTATTTTCACGGCAACTTTCCTTCATCGAGGAGTCTAAAGAACACCTACAATAAACAAGACTTTTACACAATAATTATCCAGCTCACTCCTTATCGTACAAAAATATTACTGTATAATTGTTTAATTTCACGTAGAGAAAATTTCGCGTTTTTCTGAAAGGAACTTATTCACTGGTATTATAATTTCGCGGAAGATTAGTTGCGAATTGTCTTTCTGATACTTCATAAGTTTCAGGTATATTCACGGGTATTTAATTTCGCAGATATTTCTTTTATCGTGAATATAGCGAAATTAAATCCCCCGCGAAAAAAGCAACTATACAGTATACAGCACACTTTAAGTTTAAGCCTGTAAAATTAAATTGTATAATTTGAATGTGCAAATACTCTATAAATTATTATTTCCATAAACTTTATGTATATAGTTTAATGTATAACCAAATATATACTTGTGCATATCTATATGTATAGATTTGCAGATTTAATGTGAATATCAATACAAATTACAGAAGTAAAGTTAGAAGACAGTGCATATGTGCAGCGTTATACTGCAAAGATTACGGTAAATTTAAAGTTTACTTTCAAATTCAAATACCCATAAATTTAAACTATACAATTTTAATGTTTCATAGAACTGTAAATAGTATGAATGATTAATTGAAAGGTAAATGTCTATACCCGTAAAATTGATGTATACGGTTTGAATCGAAAAGCTTTACTGTAAAATTGAATTGTCATAGAATTTAAGTGTCCAGTACATTTCAATATCCTTGAAATTTGGGTTCACGATTTGAATACAGCTAAAGTGTAATTTTAATGATTTTAATAAAAGTGTATAAATTATGGTAAATATTCATTACACACCAAAATCACATTAATGAGTTAAGCCTAGTTTTTCTTTTTAAAAAATCGTATTAGCCGGAGAAAAAAGTAGTAACTGAGAACAACTAGATTTGACCGAACCATAATCACATTTATGATTTTTAATTTAACCTTGTTTTCCCATTTCAACCTAGTTTACAAAGTTAAAACTAGCTTTCCTAGTTAAATCAAGTTTACCCAAATAAACCTTGATTTCCTCCACTTACATGTAATTCAAATAACCTTTCCAAATTCACATTAATGAGTTAAATCTAGTTTTCATTAAAACCAAAATTAACTAGAAATTTTATTGAGTTTAAATAAGACAAATTTGGTTTAACTGGAGAAATTCTAATTTTAACTGAGAAAAATTAAGCTAAACTCATTAATTTAAGTTTGGCGTGTCATAATTACTTGTTTTTTCAAGAGTACCATTTTATTTGAAATATTACTGAGAACTACATACCTTGGTGTATTCCATGGATTGTTACAATGTGACCAAGGCAGAACAGATGTTAAACTGGCCAGGAAAAAGTACACAGCCCACGCTAAAATGACTATGTAATAGACGTTTACCATAAGATCGATAATTAGAGTTCCAAAACCTATCCCTGAAATAACAAAATTGTCTTTTGTAAAACAACTCTTCATGTAATTAATATTTTACTAATACTTAGCATTTGATTTTATATTCAGCCGTCCATAAACTGAAGAGTAATAAAATATTTAATGATTTGCATATACAGTCGAACGTCGTTATATCGGGTATTCTCGGTAAACTATACAATTAAACACGCACTGTAGAATTTGTTACAAAATATATATTCAGATTATTTACAAAGTCTTTTGATAACGTTCAGGTCCCGGCATCTTTACTCAAGATCGAGATTTTTTTTTCAACCTCTCCTGCTTGGCCAATCAGATTTCAGGTTGAAGTAAAGTTGAGAATAGTTTTTAGAATGAATCGATCTTTTAGTATATTGTACCGGATCCGGATGAGACGTATTCATGCACTAAATTGTTTTGATAGTAAAATAAAACTCATCTAGGTTGACCGACGTAGAAAATCGAAATGCGAATTTGGTATAAAATATTTAACAGATTGTACGAGTTATTAAAGTTGAAGACTTCAAGATTACAATTTAGTGGACATAGCTAGGGTTACAAAACTAGGGTTTATGTCAAAATAAACAAACGGATATATTAACATTATTATCGATATATCGAGGCTTTACTGTATATACTTAAATATAACAGCTTGTTGATTTCTTCAAGATGCTCGTTCACAGACCGTGTGAATCAGGGTTCTTCCCCAAATATAAAAAATATTTGTGATTCACATTAATTAATTCCGTAACTGACAAGATCCTGCTGTAAAAATATGACTGTTTTGAGTGTGTACTACGTTACTTGTTACATGGTAGTTTTATCTAAAGTTGAATCTGAAACATTGTGAGAATTTTTTATTTTTCTCCAAAACTGAGTTGCAATTTTACAACATATTGATCATTGAATAATGAAAAAGAGAATATAGTTCCATGAAATTACGTAAACGAGCACCCTTAAACATACGACTGAAAAGTATACTTATATTCATTCTAAAATTAGGTATATCGTGAAAATGGTTCTTTATGCAAGGGTAAGAGTATTGTTTTTCACAATGTAAGAACACCAAGTATCAGGTCTTACATAAAAATGAATCGACCGAAATATCACAGGATTCATTAACACTGTCAAGTATAATTCTACATATTTAAGTCAATGCATTTCAGTTACCAATAGTTTATATATTCTCATGTAAATTTCTGTCAACCATAATTTTTTTGTTCTTTTAAATTTTGAATTATGTATTGAGACACACGCAATGACTTTTCAGTTATATGGTGGCGGCCATGTTTTCAATGTTGTAGAAGAGAACCCGATTACAATGTACCCGGGAGGAGACCAACGGTCTTCCCTCGCATAAATAACCACTTTAAAGATAACTTTTTTCTAATAATATTCCACCCGATATTGTACTCATACACTTGTCCTCATTCATGCCTTCTTTAGTGTAGTATGACGTCTATAAATACCTGAGCATCCGCAGATGATGTAACAAGGTTTTATTCCAAAAATGTCTGCATCAACGATGCTTGTTTTGGACCCAAAACTTATTATTTTGATACTTGTTCTCTCAAGTTTTGGTTTGGTGAATATAGTTTGCACCATCAAGAAATTAAAAATCGGCGGTTTATCGTGTCTCTGAAATAGATAATGAATTATCCTTTTGGAATTAATTGTCATATATCCATTTTGAAATATAAATAGTGTAGTGAAGACATGCAGATATGTCTTTGAAAAATAGGAAATAAATGAATGTGCTGAATAATTCTTGTGATTTAGGGAAATCGTTTAATATTAATGGTATGATATACAGAAGATAATGTTAATGTTATTGGTTTTCCCAAAGGGTCATAGGTGAAATTAAAGACTCGGGTTTAATTAACTATTTCAGGCCTGAGGACGATGTGAGTGAAATGTAAATTAAAACTGATCGGCACATGTTAAATTTTTCTATGTCAGCAATCGAAGAATCAAGGTAAGAAATTATAATGGTGTTGTGATGATGACGACAACAACGACAATAATAATAATAATAATAATAATAATAATAATAATAATAATAATAATAATAATAACAATGATTATAATAATAATAATAATAATAATAATAATAATAATGATTATAATAATAATAATTATAATGTAAGAAGAAAAAGAAACTAATAATAATAAAAAAATAATAACAATAATAATAATAATAATAATAATAATAATAATAATAATAATAATAATAATAATAAAAAAATAATAATAATAATAATGATTATAATAATAATAATTATAATGTAAAAAGAAGAAAATAATAATAATAATAATAATAATAATAATAATAATAATAATAATAATAATAATAATAATATGCAAAACATTTGCAATAACACTTAATAACATGCAAATCAATCAATTCATTTTTTGTTATATAGTTGTTCTTATCACATAATAAGAGGTAACGAATTTATAAGATAGATTTTAGATAAGATGTTAACATGGCAATCACCAATACAAGGCAGTTACAGTGCTATTATACGTTCAATTTACGATATTGATTGATACTCAGAATGTCAATCCAAATTATCTGATGAATGGAGAATGAAATATAAATTTACAGCAGATGTTATAGCCCACTAAGGTGCTGCGATTGTATTGGTGACAAAATAAACATTATTGACAAATAATCAAACTGCAACAAAAAAACTACATTTTGTAAACATCTTATTACATCTTATATAAACACACAAAAATCACTATAAAATAACAATATTTTACAATACAATACAAAAAAGAATCATAATTATTCATTGACTGATGACGTATGTAACGAACACTACATATAGGTAGCTTTAATGTTTGTTTTTAATATAGACAAAGTATCAAATATTTTACTGTGAACTTTAAAACCCAACAACAGGTTCACGTACGTCATTCAATCAAATGCACATGGTCTGACGACTGTTTTTACATTTTATTTCTAAATTCATTAGCACATATTAATTGAATTAAAATACAAATGTAGACATATTGTACTTCTATTTACAAATTTATAGAAAAGAACAATTAGTAAATGTCTTAATATTAGTTGTATTGATGGTTAACAACGTACTTATTGTTTTAATTTACTAATTGACTGTTTACAATAACGAATTCATTTGAATATATTTGTCAAAGTTGCTGTAAAATGTGTACCCCGCGAAAGATTGAAGATGCATTTGTTTTTTAAATTGTCGTTTGACATTCTGCTAAGAATTTATCACTAGATTTAAGTGGATTGAGACACGTTTTGACCTGTGCGATAAGCTGACAGCAATGTAGTTAAAATCCTTTATGTGCCACACTTGTCGTGACACGGGACCTGTGATACTTATGACTTTCGCATCTCTTACCGAGCAATCTCGCAAACGCTACCTATTAAAGTCTTGAGGAATGACTTGATGCCGTGAATAGAATCCGGAATCATTCGCTTGTTAGTCGACCTCTCTACCAAGAGACCACCGTGAGCGCATTTGCAGACGGAATATGGGTTTATCGTCTGATACGAAGTTAATAGTTCAGGGTTCTATTTCAAAGCAGGATGATACTTATGATAAACATCTGCCACATTTTGCAAGAATTATCTGTTGGCACATTTCACTTATTATTTGATTACAAGATAGAGTTTATTTGAATTTAAAAATTGAATGTCAGATATTAAGCGTAAAGGAGACAATATACAAATTTAGTGAACACTCAATGAACATAGACCTATGGAAATCCCGAGGATGGATTAGGTGTCAAGAAGGATCATGGTGGGATACAAATAAAACGTCATATTAGTTCTCTGATCATTTGTATGTTCATAATTGTGTTCCGTGGCATCATCAAACATGAAAATACCTTTAAAAAGCGGACATATGTCCCAGACAGCAAGACCTCCCTTCTGCATAAACTGACCCAAGGCTACCTCCAACATAAAAGCTGGTATTCCTCCTGCCACAACACAGATGAGGTAGGGTATAAAAAACGCACCTGTAAAACAAAGCAAAAATGCATCTAGTCACATCTTCCATAAAATGTATTTATATTATATATTCGAACATAAATATAACTAGAGCATAGCTTGAGGCGAGAGCTTTGATACAGCTTCAGCTGAGCAACAGAGCAAAGCTCAGAAGCTATGACCCTGAGACCGAAGTCCGATCCTCAAAGAACAATCTTGATATTTTGAGCTATTTTGAGTGAATGTTGAAAGTGAGCTGTGACCTTGACCTTTCATCAGATAACCTTGAGACTTTCCTCAAATATTCTTCAGCACATTGTCTACAAATCTCCTCCAGCAACATGTATACAAAAGTTCTATAGCTTGTGAGCTAATTTGAGTTGAAATTTTGAAATTGAACTGTGACCTTGACCTTTAATCGGATGACCTTGAAACTTCACACATTTGCTCGTCAGCTCATTCCCTATTTTACCCTATGTATAAAAAATCTAAATTTTTGAGCTATTTTAACACTAGCTGTGACCTTGATGTAATCGGATAAAAAATCTATAGTTTATCATTCCCTACAAATCATATTTTACTATAGTTTTTGAATTTTGAGCTGAAATTCTCAATCCTTTGATCTAACGACTGTGCACACAAATTCCTTGACCTTTTATCGGGTATAAAAGACCGTTGAAAGTTTTGGAAAATTTTCAAACTAACTTCACGCATATGTTTCTTCAGCTCATTTAACCCTACTCTACAAATCATGTAACACTAAAATCTGATACTTCTATAGATTATAAAGTACCTACCTTAGTTTGAAAATTTTGAGCTACCCATTTTGATATGCTATAGAAATTTTTAGTTTCTAAGATATTTTGACTTTTGCTGTGACCTTGACCCTTTTTTCATCTAACGACCTTGAACAATCTTTGCACACACAATTCTTTGCTCACCAGAAAATCTATCTATTCAGTATTCTTATACAGGGACATAACAGGTATATAAAAAGTTTCACAGCTCCAGGTATTTTGATTTTGAATAACGAGGAGGAAAATCGGCCATTTTCAATTGAAAGTTTTTTTGCTGAAGCAAAAAAGGGGTCATTTTCAAACTTTGATACACTTGTGACAACAGAGCACCTTTGACCCTATCCGATGACCATGAAGACAATTTTTGTATTTTGAATAAATGTTGAAATTGAGTCCTTGATTCTCTACAACACATATGTTCTAGCTCATTCGTATATGTCATGTACTAAAAAAAGTTCTGATATTTTGAGTTCCTTGAGAGAAATATATGAGATTCCCTACAAATCAAATTTTCAAAGCTGTTGAAATCAATCTGCGACCTTTCATCGGATGACCTTGAAATTTCACACATATGTGACCTTGCTACTCTAACATATAAAATTCTTAGTTTTTGAGCTTTTTGCAATCTCATTTCAAACCTAAACAACTTTCTCATGGTCATTCTCTACAAATCATGTATAGTAAAGAGTTTTTTCAGTGTGACCTTGACTAAGATATTTTTCACACATTTTTTTCTGATTTTACAAATCATGACACTAAAATATATAGCCTAGTTTTTGAGCAGCCTGTGACCACCTTTGATTCAACGCCTTGAAACTTTTTTTCCTCATCGGGTAACAGTTACACTCGGATCAAAAATTTTTAGAAATTTTTAAACCACACCTTGCACAACTTCAGTGAACTTTTATCAGCTCTATTCCAGAAAATCTAAAATCAGATTTAGTCTCAAGCTTCAAATGGAGAAAATATGTGCCACAAAATTTGGGCTTCTGCACATGAACAAATGCATGAAAAAGGGGAGATAACTCTGAAGCTGACAAAATATGAACCCTTTTTTCAGCCCCTAGCGAGCTTTTTTCGAAAAATGAAATGAACATAAAAACTTCAGCCTTTGCCAGGTATTTTTATTTTGAATAACTGCATGAAAAAAGTTTAACTCAAGAGGAAAGGAGATTTTGAAAAAATTTCGGCTGTGCACAGCCGTTTTTGAGCTAAATCGAGCTGATACACAAATTCCACTAGGAAAAAAAAAAAATATAAAGAAGAAAAAAAATAATAATAAAAATAATTGCAATAACAATAGGGTCATCCGACCTGAAGTCGGATGACCCTAATAATCAGAATAATAGTCGGATGACCCTAATAAATATAATACCAAAGTTATAGTTTTGCGAAAAGGGGCCAACACAAATGCTCAAGACGATCTTTTATGTCAATAAGACTTCATCAGTTAAGCTACCAAGAAAAATATGTACATGTAGGCTGATCCGGCCAAGAAACAATATTGCTGTCTTAAAAAAATCATGAACATATCTAAAAGCTACATTTCAGAAAAAGTCTTGCACAAAAACATTTCTTCATTTATATACAAGTAAAACACATTAAAATGCATCATAGTGAATGCAAGTGCAGATAATTGAAGAAATCATGTATAAATGAATGAAAATGACAAAGTCTGAAAAGACTTCGAAACATGTAAAAAATTAATATTCCTATTTCTATGAAAAATACAAACTTGAGTCATACATTCATGTAGATCACTAAACACAATCAATTCATGTAGCGGTTTTGGAGGAGAAGATTTTGAAAGAAGGTTCCTAATATGACTTATTTTGCGCCACCTCGGATCCACACAGGGGCCGATCTCGCTGAAAACTACATACTTGGTAGAGGATCTTGAGTGCTTGCTTCCTGTAAAGTTTTGTCAAAATCCCTTCGGAGGTTTCAGAGAAGAAGTCGAAAAAATGAAAAGTTTACGGACGAATGGACGTCGGAAGCCGGACGACAGACACCGAACAACGGACGGGGAGTGATCACAATAGCTCAGTATAGATGTAATATGTCTCATAATATATGTTTTTAAACATAAAATAAGGCATTTACATGTGCTGAAAAAAGTTACTCTGTACTGAATATACATGTCCAGTCTATCCAATTTCTTTGAATTTCTTTTGAACCTATGATATAAAAAATGAAGACCTTTTATATGAATCGTATTTTTTCTCTTTGAGGAGTAGTATTTTGTGTAGGATTTGATACTGTAACGAATGTAGAGGTGTGTCATTTGTAATTTTGTAGGAAATTTTGAATATGTTTTGCCAATTATTGTGGTCAGTGTTATTAAATAGTACATTATTCCAATTTTTTACATAGCGGTTGGGAATAGAGTTTTGTCCTGCAGAATTTTAAACATGTCTTTACAGTTTATACATAGTAAATAAAATGGTATGAATGGTATATTAGGGAGTGAGGTATCATATTCGAGGTTCTTCGGTGTTGTAAACACGTTAATACTTCCCAAGACACCACGATATTTTAGGATTCAAATTGATTGTATATTAAAATTTTCTTTTTCAAATTAGACATTAATAACAGTGTGCTATCTTTTGCAAAAAATTCACTAACAAACCTAACACATTTGTTGTACCAAGGTTGAATAAAATACTCTTTTATTTTATTGTTAGTAAGCTAGTATCAAATAGGGCATTTTACGGAATTTGAAACAGATCAAACTTTATTATTTTGTTCATTTAAAATGGTCTTCCAAGAATAGAATACACCCTTTCTGTCATATCATCTCCATATTCAATTTTACATTAGTAACATTTTTTATATATACAATTAAAAATATCGTTCCATGGGTTGTCTTGGCTACATGTAAATAATCTTCTTATCCATGTACATTTTAACGCAGGTATGAATTTATTTAAGTTTATCATTTCTAAACCTCAATCTTCGTTATTTTGCATGATTACCACACCTTTGTTCTATCCGACTTAGAGTCCCATATAAAATTGAAGAATTTTGTGTGTAGAGCTTTTAAAATATTTTCTTTTGTGTTAGGTAGAGCAATAAAAAAGTTCAGTTTAGGTATGGTTCAGTTTTGGTATGAACTGTTATTTTAGATAGTGGTGTCAGAATTCTGCTGCTACAGTGTTTAATTTGGTTTTTTGATCTTTAACACTTGTTTATCAAAATTTAATTTTGTTATTTCAGATACGTTTACTGAAAGTCTATCCCTAGTGAGTTTAATTTTTTATAGAATAAACTTAATGTAATCCTAAATCCGCCTAAGAAAAGCCACTATAAAAAGATGAATGTATGTTTTACTATTCATTCAAAATATATTTAGTACAGAGTAATCAGCTCGTACCGAAATACCAGGTAATTCGTATACCTTCGTGAGGGACTCAAATGGTCCACCAGCAGTGGCAACGATCCAGTGATTGCAAACATTATAAACATAATGTACCAAAATGTCAAGTTATTTCTTAACATAATTATTTTCATTGCATCTTACACCTGGCACTTTCTATGTCTATCAAGACTTCCAGTTATGTTAGTCATAATCCTGATATCACCAATGACGTATTATAACCTACATCTGCGATGGCTGGTTATGTTTCCCTTCCAGATACTACAGTTTGCAGATGTTTGATGCCTGTACAATGTTGTAAGGTCGACGTTCTAATGGAAATGTGCATCAAAATGTATTCAGAATTTGTTCCCAATACAGGTTTTGATCTTCAACAAGACCCAAATCTTAAAGGCATAAAAACTGTCAAATGGATTTTTTTGTTTAAATTAAAAGTTTCAAATATCAAACGTTTTAGACAAATAAAAATACAGGGTTAAAGAATCTTGTTACATGTATTATGTTGTATTTGTGAAAAGAAATCAAATGTGAACAATAGCCGAGCCTATATATGTTTTACGTGGATGAATATCAATCTTCTGCGTAATTCGTTTATTCTAGGCAATATTTGCATGATTTATTAAATTTCACTACGGCAATATATCTTTTTTATTCTTTTTTAATCAAAATTTACTGTGACCGGGAAGTATTTCATTTTCATCAAAATGACAACCTGTATGCATTTAATGAATAAATAAACAGTATAATCTTCAAGATCGCCAATAAAACAGACAAACGTTCCTACACAATATGTACTATCAGCTTATAGAAATGACAAAAACGTGTGTAAAGTGTGCGTTTGGATCGCGTTTAATTTAGTACATAATATAACAAGCTTTTAAAATTTCTAATTACCTTATATTTATACATACAATATTAATTTACTTACTTGTATCATCACAAATCAATATCTATAAACTCTTATTACATAATGTATTGTTTATAACAAGGGAGGTTTTGATGTGAAATTAAAGACAGCAGTTTCGTACTAGTTCATAGAAATCAACGTAAAGTTTGAGCTTTGAGTTGTTCGCAAGTCAAATGGATACACATAATAACAGGAGCAGCTAAAGTATACTGGCCGAGGACCAGTAGCCGGCTAGGATCAGTAGCCGGCTGTGGTGTAATTTCGTCTTTACTGTATACCGAGACAATGTTTTTTCTTCTGTTTGAAGAATTTGTTTTTGTCGTAAATTGGCGAAACTAAGCAGGGATGAAATGTGTGGGTATACATCATATAACTCGCTAGCTAGCAGTGAACCAACTTATTTCAACATTGTTCAACTCCAAACCTTAATTCAATGTGAATGTTTTGACAGTGATCGGGCAATACTAGCCCAATCAATGTCGATTAGAACTATCGCACGAAAGTCCTGTAAATACATATTCACTACATACTCCATGAACTGTAGAAAGGACGATAAGAAATACCACAGATAGTTGTACCTTATATACTTAAGAAATATACATACAGGGTGTTTCCAAAACATGTCCCATACATCAAATATCTATAACTCAGCACAGACACAATAATAATTAAAAAGTGAAATGCATTAGAAAGAGTTTGTATTATAAATTTGAAATAAAAAATACCTGGTCATAATTTGTTTTATAGCGTCTTAAATAAACATAATCAGAAGTAACATTATTTGATTTTACTATCAAAATGGATTACATAAATAACTTTCATATCGATGTTGTTAAATTGTATTTCGTGTATTGAAATTCTCCAAAATTAGTGAACATATATCTTAAAAACAATTATCCAGGTGTCAAACCCTTGTCCACAAATACAATGTATAACAAATTATGTTTAAATTCGAAAAACACGGAACTGTAATGCAGGAAACAAATGCCGGAAGGACAAGGAAAAGGATATAACTAAACATTGTTAAAGTGAATACTGTCATTTAGGAAACGCGAAATAAATATTTAGAGGAAGATTTATTGAGTTCGCAGTATATCTTTTTTTACTGCAGAATTTTGAAATTTGACTTGAAACTGACATCGCCTCACGTCTTTCGTTTACAAACTGGATGCTTAAAACAAAATATCAAGAGGCATTATATGGTTCTTTGATGAGGCACATCTAACTCTGGATGGGCAAGTAAATAAACAAATTATGCGATTTTTGGAATGTCTGACGAGGAAGTGGTTTGTGCTGTCGGGATATTCTCTCGCAGTACATCCATTTATAACGACTTAGTTGTACCTTTTAATTGCTCATCTCTCTCTCTCTCTCTCTCTCTCTCTCTCTCTCTCTCTCTCTCTCTCTCTCTCTCTCTCTCTCTCTCTCTCTCTCTCTAAAAATATTACCTCCACCATTCTTGTAACATAGATATGGAAACCTCCATATATTTCCAAGTCCAACTGCAAAGCCTACACAAGACATTAGGAAGTCTATTTTCTTTGCCCATGTCTCTCGCTCATAACCATTGTTTGATGTTTCTATGGTGACAATTGCCTGGTCGTCAAGAAACTGATCTTTTTTGTCTTCTTTATCGGAATTATCAGACATCGTTAATGATCTGGAAAATATTCAGAATTATAAATAACGAGGTCACAACGACATAGAATGACGATATATATATATATATATATATATATATATATATATATATTTCTATCTCTCTGTGTGTGTGTGTTTGTGTGTGTGTGTGTGCGCGTCTTTAAAGGTACATTGTACTTCAAAATAATTTATCTTAAGAAGAGGATTTGATTTGATTTGATTTTTTGTTTTACGCCATACTCAACAATCTTTCAGTCATATGATGGCGTCCAGTTTTTATTGGTGGAGGAGAGACCCGGTTAACCGGGTAAAGACCACCGACCTTCCGCAAGAAAACTGGCAAACTTTCCCACTTAATTCGAAATGACCCCAGCGGGATTCGAACCAGAGGTGAGATGCCTTGTGATTTAAAGCTCAATGCTCTAACCACTCGGCCACGGAGGCCCCATCTTAAGAAGAGGAAAAAGCTCGGGTTCAGCATATAATTAGGAGTGGTCATGAGAGGTTTCAATGTAACTATTCATTATTCAGTATTTGTTAAGTCATTAAAACATATAATAAATATATTCCACACATACATGAACGCAGCCTAGTACACTATAAAAACAAAGGAAACATCATTATTAATAACAGTGACATACATTTATATAATATGCATATATACTGAATTAGAAGTAGACCATTGTTACAAAACTGTGTATCACTTATTTTGCAAAGAAATTATAAACGGAAACGTTTCACCGCCTATTATAAAACGCAGTAGTTTCGTTCCAGAATGCATGGATAAAACCAAACACATCGGATTTCATTTTACAATTTCACATGGGATCAGATGTCAGTGTATTGGAGTTGTCTACCCCTAATGGAGAAGTATCAATTTATAATAGAAACTCCAAATCTATTAGACTACGACATATTGGATATTTAAAAAAAATGCAAATTCCAAACGGGATGGGATCAGGTGTCCGGAAAGAGTCAGCGTCCCCCTTTTAGCATATCACACCCGCCTTAAATGCTACATGGAAACCTGTCAAGTTCGGTGACAAGGTTAAGCTCGGAGATAATTTGCATAATATGCATGTATCATAACATTAAATAAAATTGAGAATATGAAAACCGCAGTAATTGGGCCGTCAGTCCTCTTGAATTGGACTACGTCACCTGGTAAAACGTAGAAAATCAACATAATTTCTGCTTTACCATGTCTTGTTACAATTAAATTACTTAAAAACACTGTTGACTGGTGGTTTTGTTTGCAAGTTGTTATTATGCATGTTAAAATCTTTTAAACTTAAAAAACGATTCAATGTCAACGAGTTGACTTTCATATAAAAGATAAAAAAAATATTAACAGTCTTATAACAAACTGGTGTGTAACTCCCAAAATATGCCTTATATTATCACGTTCACAGAATTGGTAAATTATTGTATTTGACAAGAACCAAAAATTAGCCTAGTTATTGAAAATGTCGGCCATAGCCCTGTATTTGTAGAATGAGGTTATCAACATGAAAATCATCACGGAACGCTTTCGTTGTATATCATCAGTCACTAATGATAAAACCATAGGATGCAAACGAACGCCAGGAAGAGTATTATAAATATTCACCAAATTGAACGAAACGTATGTTGTCATTGATGGATGTTTAGGAACTGAGGAGGAAACAGATACACACTATCACTAGAGAGGCTCATTTGAAATAGACATTAAAACATTTTACATTAAAGAAAACTGTCGTCTGCTTTGTTTTGACATTTGACTTTCGATATAAAATGATCATCATAATACCTTCAAATTGATACATGAAACCAAATTGACAAAACATATATAGGTAATTTTAACCGATTCCTCGACATTTCCACAAGCTTAAAACAAGTTTTGTAGAGGCCTTGTGAAATTTGAATGGCTGATTACGATGTGTATATGTACGAGACCTATTTCTTTTGTAACAAGACTGACAACGATGTTGATTGCAGTACTGGGTTATATGATAGTCGCCACGATGATTATCAAGGCAAAGTAACTTGAGACATATTTAGATATGAATTTTCTTGTACGGACTGGATGTATGGATGAAACAGAAGATTTCTGGTAACGAATTCACATTCTTTAATACATAATGACAGCGGAAGGAAGATTATTCATTATTTGTGTTTCTGTCAGACAAACAAACCTGAAGGGCAATGGCCTCAGTCTATGTAACTAGTATTAGAGATATTGTCAAAAAGAATATATATATATATATATATATATATATATATAAAGAATTACTGATTTATACTACCTTTACACACTTGTGAAAATTCAACATTATAGATACAAATCCTAAAGATTTATACTTTGGTATCTGAGATGTGTTTTTTTTATTTCCTGGACATCTCTAAACTATGCCATTACCAAATTGCATAAGTTACGGACACGAATGATTTTAATGTGTTATTGATACAAATTTATGAGTTAAACCTCGTTTTACTTAGTTGAACTTAGTTTTTCTCCAGTTGAACCTAGTTTTTTCAGTATCCCACATTATCTGAAGAGAAACTATATTTAACTGAGGAAAACGTCGTAAATCTCGAGGAAAATCTAAGTTTAACTCAATATTATGAATTTGGCCAGCTTTGTAACTTAAACCTAGTTTATCTCAGTTACCCATATTAACTGGAGAAAAAGAGGATTTACTGAGTTTTAGTTTTAACTACGCCAAAATCACAAAATTTGAGTTAAAACTTAGTCTTCCATGGCACCTGATTCCACCTCTTCATTTCCGTGTCCGTTTTTACCAGGTTTGTATCTATATTCTGGAAATCCTTTATATTTGAGCCGGCATGGCTGAGTCGGTAGCGCGCTCGACTCTTGATCGCGAGGTCGTGAGATCGATTCCAGCCAGTTTGGTTTCCTGTCCTTCGGATGAGACAGTAAAAACCGAGGTCCCCGTGTAACAGTAGGTGTCGGCACGTTAAAGAATCCTCACTGCTCAATGGCCGTAAGTGCCGAGCATAGGCCAAAGTTTGAAGCCCTTCACCGGCCGTTGGTGACGTCTCCATATGAGTGAAATATTCTTGAGTGGGACGTTAAACAACAAACAATTAATCCTTTATATCTATACTTCGATATCTGTTTTTTTTATTTTTATTGAGGAAAACCTAGTTTAAACCCAGTTAATGTGAATTACAAGAAAAACTAGGATTAACTGGATAATAATTACACAATACAATTAGTTTCATAGTAAAGTATATAATATTACATCTATGAAACCAGAAAATATTTTAATAGTTGAGAGGTTCATAAATCTAGGCAGCAGATGGTTCAAAGTCAGGGCATCTATATCAAATATGTTTTGAATTGTTCGTCTTTATCATATCATCATATTTTTGGACATTCAATCCAAAATTTGAGTTTCAGTTTCCGCGTTCCTATGCAGTTTTAGGTCAAGTGTAACACCCTCTCTCAAAGTAAACAAAGAATATTTGTTTTAGATTGCAAATCTGTAATTAAATATGTTCCATTAATTTGGTTGGCTCACAGCTGTCAGTATGAATTAACCATACATTTTATCAGTCATAGATAACATGAAGTTTAATTGCAATGCAATAATTAGACTACGTTCAGATGGGTGAGGATTTCAAATCCCGATCATTAACACAACATGGCGTGTATGGATGAAAAGTAGTACAATGTTTCAATAACACCAATAAAAACTTTCAGGAAATATTTTGTTCGTAATTTCTAACCTCTCAACTATCAAAATACCATATGCGTCATTCAATAATTCCATTTTATATTTTCAGTAACAGTTATTTGGCTAATTAGCATTTTTAGACAGACATGCAGGGACGATGTTTCCTCCTTGAAAAAAAGGTGGCACTGAGTTTATCAGAGAAATGTTATGAACTTTTATACAGAAAAGGAAAATGAAGTACAATACATACACAATAACGGTATCCCTACTATAACCATTGCTATCACGTAAACATGCTGTTGCCATTGCTGATCTCAAAGAACACGGTTAAGTACTTAACTGGTTCTAGTCTAAATAGTCAGTCGGTAACGCACTCGACTCTTGATGGTGAGGTCGTGAGTTCGAGTCCAGCCTTCGGATGAGACATTAAAAACCTATAGGTCCCGTGTCGCAATAGGTTTCGGCAAGTTAAAGAAACTTCACTGCATAATGGCCGTAAGTGCCGAGCATAGGCCAAACTTTGAAACCCTTCACATGAGAGAAAAATACTCGAGTGGGACGTTAAACAACAATGCAACTAACCAACTGTATATATATATAGTAAAACCTGCTATACCGGCCACCTCTAGATAAGGATTACCTGTCTATAAAGGTCAGTTTTGAACAGTACTGCAAACTTCAACTAAATTTAACCTGTTCATAAGGGTCCCCTGCACATAAAGGATAATATTATAATTTCTTGTCCTTTGGATGGCCCTATATACAGGTTTTACTGTTTATTGTTTATGTTCTTTTCAACATTTTGAATTTTCTTGTCCACATTTAGTTGTATCCTGACCTACATTTTGAATACTCTTGTCTCATTTTGTGGTATCCTGAACGACATTATGAATTTTCTAGTCAATAGTTTGTGGTATCCTGACCGACTTTATGAATTTTCTAGTCAACAGTTTGTGGTATCCTGACCGACATTATGAATTCTCTAGTCAACAGTTTGTGGTATCCTGACCGACATTATGAATTTTCTAGTCAACAGTTTGAGGTATCCTGACCGACATTATGAATTTTCTAGTCAACAGTTTGTGGTATCCTGACCGACATTATGAATTTTCTAGTCAACAGTTTGTGGTGTCCTGACCGACATTTACTGTCATCTTTTTGGACGCGATGTTTTTCTCTTTGACATCAACAGAAATGTATTTAGACAGATGTTTATAATAATTTTCCCATGTTCTAATAACACAGAAATAGCCGGATCTGGTCGTGTTTAGATATATGCTAATTCCAACTGACCTTTCACTGATTGTATTAACATTTTCTTTGAATCAAGACGTGCAGGAAATTAAATATTTAATTATTTTATATATTGTTTATACTACACCAAAAGTCAATAAGTAAAATATATTTCGACATAAACTTAAATACTGTAAGTAAGAATTCTACAAACTGTTTAAAGAATGAAGCTTTTTTTTACGTTTTTCTTCTTTGATGATAAAGGCAACATTTCATCTAATAAAACCGAACACATATATTGTTGTAAAAGGTGAAACCGTATCTAATTGCATGCCTTGACCTGTGTTTTATATTTCCGTTTGGCCGTACTCGTAAACGCAGATATAAATCAATCATTTTACACGGTATGCTGCGATAATCTTAATTATTCTCAAATTGAGTTTACATGCTTAAAATTAAGTGATACTTACTTGCCCTGTTTCAATTCCTGATTTATATTTATATTAAGATTAATTTATCTGAAATATTAAGCTCATTATAGATAATCAAAATTATACGTACCTAGAATATGCTCCGAGGAAAAATATGTTCTCCTGCTCAAAAGAATTCTATTTTAGAACCAACATAATACGCATGTGCCTTGCGATGTTAAGGATACGTTATAGGAAACATGAATCCCTAGATGTACGTTAACTGCAAAAATGAGGAAGATAATGTGACTAGAGTAGGCTAACAGGTTAAAAATACTACGGCATACAACACTTATCCCCAGCACTCCGTAAATATTCAGTTAATTATTTGCATTTTTTATGCAAATTATTTTACTCGATAATAACTCTTTCATAGTATTATACATTGCCAGGGTAATCTTGACATTTTCGGTTTGTTATAATTGTTGTTTTGTAAATTTGATAGTTTAAAAATAAGTTGCAATATTTGTTATAGAAACAAGAACCTATCCTTTTTCGAATGATCTCTTTCAAACCCAATATAATTTATAGGTACACAATCGCCGAAAATTCGCATAAAACAAATGTTAATACAACATTAATCAATGTGTACAAGAGTTCAATTGTATAAAAAAGCAAGGATAAATTAATGCTTAATTTGTCTTTTACAAGGAATGCAAGCAATCATACACCAAAGACATCTTTTCAAGAGAAACGTTGAATAAAACTTAAAATAATGGTTCTATTAACGCTATTGCTATATCATTCAGTATCACGAATGAGAAATATAGCCTATCACCTTCTAAATATTAACCACCAGATACGATAAATTGAAGCAGCGACTGAGAACATTGCCAATGAAATGCGA